>ML685888.1:463281-540956 GCA_007922175.1 Pelusios castaneus | reverse complement strand
CCCCCCCCCCCCCCCAGGGGTGTAGAAGGCTCTGACCTGGAACCTAGAGAGCTGGTGAAAATTCCTTTGCCCAAATAAGGACAGGAGGAACCGGGCAGCCCTCGCCCCAAAATTCCTGCTGCAGCAACATCTGGCCAATCACAGCCCTCGGCAGGAAGCAGTGGCCTAGGCCATAAAAGCTACCATGCCGCATGGAGCAAAGTGGGAGTCTCCTCGAGTTAACTGCTAGGCCTGATCACCCTGCAGTAGGAGTTCCCCCGAGAGTGCCGGCCCGAGTCGATTTCAACCTCCACCTTAAGACGTCATGCTGTGGTTACTCACCTGCCTGATAGTTATGGTACCTATGTGAACCCGAGTTACCCCCCACGTTTATTGTTTCCCTTCCCTTTAAATGTATATAGTTGAATGTGAATAACTCTTCTACCTCAGTTTTAACCCAAGGTATTACAATTGGTGTAGGTTTGGGGATTATTGTTATGCTTATTGTTTTATTTATTGGATTCTGTCTTGTTATACTTTGTCTCTGAATCATCAAAAGAGTCCAAGAGGAGGGTTTATTCTAAACGTTTGTCTCTGTGTAACTCATGGTATGTTAAACTGTGAAGTAATCCCCTGGGGCTATCTTGTTATCTGTGAAGCTGACTTCTGAGTTTAGTCCAGCAAGCAGCCCAACTGTTAACCCTTTGCGTCCCAAAGAGGGAGACTAATAAAGTTTATTATTTTTGGCCACCACTTTAAGTTTCCAGGAGCCTTCCTTCTCCCATCCTTTACCTACTGCGGACATATAGGAGCAGTAAGGAGCAGAGAATAGATTGTTCCATAAGGTAAAAGACACAGAGACATGGCTGCCACCAATCTATACAAACCCTGCTACAGGGTGTCACTGAGTATAGTGGTACATGATTCCCTTTTACATATTTGGTAGCATCATTTGTACACTAAGAAGCAAGGAGAGTAGGTGCTCCAAGCCCTATTGCTTACTAGCATGGAAGGATGGTCCAGTGGTTAGCGTGCTAGCCTGGAATTTTGGACACCAAATTTTAATTCCCCATTCTACCACAGTTTTTGTGGGATCCTGAGCAAGTCATTCCCTCTCTGTTCCTCTCTTCTCCATCTGTAAAATGGGGAAATAGCAATAACTTTCCTCACAGGGATATTGTGACGATAAATAATTAACACTACCAATAAACCCAGCAGCACACTTCTTGGGAACAAGTAAAAACACTTCTGGCAAAGGACACTTCATATGTTTTTGCCAAGTGGCCTTTCCTCACTGCTTGGTTATAAGTAAATATTTTTCTCCACTAAAATAAATTCTTCACTCCCCTTTGTGAATATATGAACTGAAAGCCAGTTTGAAATGGTATCTTATTTTGCTCCTAATTTTCAATAATCCTTTGAAAATATGAGTATTCTCCATATTCTAATACTGCTCACAAAATATGCACAGAAATTCAAGGAACTGTACAAAACCAAGAGGTCTCAGATGCTAAGGTGTCTGAAAAGGATATCTAAGAGGCTTTTGAGTATGATACTCAAGATTTTAGTCTTTTCATTGGGTGATATGATCTGAAATAAACAGGTGAACTGCCTGGAAAATGCTCATAGGGATTTCAGAATATTGCCTACCATCCCTACACTCAAAAATCTGAACCTACAAGAGTAGGTAATATTACCCCATAAGTTACAGAAATAAAAGTCTCTTTCTGTTAATACATATTGAAATTATAACAGCACTGACAACCCCCAAAATCAAAAGTTAAGAATCAGGTTCTCAAAATCATTTAATTAAAATATATGTTGGTTCTTTTAATTTGCCTTTTGGTTTTTTTTAATTTGCCTTTTAGGTGCACTCAGATCACATTTTTAACCTTTTATCCATAAGTAGAAGGATGAGACATTTCTTTAGAAAAACCAGCCAAACAAACAAAACAACCCCAAGATTCTCACATAATCATAGGATTCTAGGAGCTGAGATATAAATAAAAGTACCAAATATTGTAAAATTTCTGATAAAATTGCAAGATTTGGCAACACCTATGTATCAGGGTTGTCTGCCCCTTTGAAGGTCCAGGGCCAGGGAACAACAAGCCCCGACTTAAGGAAAACCCTTCTGCTGCTTAGGGAAATGTTTATTTGCCCTGCTTCTCTTCCTCTTACACAGCTGGTTCCTTACTTGCTGGAAGTCAGAGCCAATCACTAAGGCTATGTCTACACTTGTTCAAATAAGTCGACTTAGCATGTCTACACTGGACGCCTAAGTCGACTTGTAGGGGGTAGATGGACCTGGGAGTGGTGCATGGTGGGAAGGTGGCACTCCTCCAAAAGTGCTAGGGAGCTCAGCATCTTCCCCATTGTACCAGGGTACATGGGGGCTGAGCAGGACAGGGGCAGGGTACAGGAGCAGGGTGGGCAGGGCTGTGTCCTGCCCTATGGGTGGGCACACCAGACTCTAGCTGTGCCAGGCACCCTGGGAGGGAGGTCAGTAGGGGAGCCCTGGGGACCCTTTAAGTCGACTTAGGGCTATGCCACATCTACACTGGCTTGAGTCGACTTAATAAAGTCGACTTAACCAGTAAGTTGACGTAAAACTAGGTCTTAATAAGTCGACTTAAGGAAACTGTAGTGTAGATGCAGAGTAAATTAAGTCAACTTAAGCCTGCTTAAGTTGACTTATTTTACAAGTGTAGAAGCACCCTAACTGCTGTTTAGCTGGATCAGCTGATTCTCAATACCTGCCTGCTGGGCTTCTGCTTGGGTTGCCTCTGGTTCTGCGAGCCCTTAAGTTGTAGCAGGGGAGTCTTGGCCCTCCATCAGTTTAAACTTCCTGTCTTCTGATGAATGATTACTCTCATTCTATTTTCTCCACTTCTTTGAGTGACTGATATTGGAGATTATTCTCTCTCCAGCATCCCCATCCCACTTCTTATTTCATCCACAGTAGTACAAAGATTTTTTAAAAAAGAGAACCTTTTGTTTGCTGGTATCAGACTATCCTGTGCTATGCTTTAGGGGGAGCTGAAGTTAAGCAATCCAGCAATCCACAAATGTCTATTTGGAATGCATCTTCAGTACTAATGGAAAACTTGTCACAAGCAAGTCTGAAATACTAAGAATGGTAAAAAAACTGCCATTCCTAAAGGTGAATATGAAGACATTTTATTCATATTCCACTGTGTCAACCTCTCTCACTGCTTCAGGTGCTGTCAGTTTTGACAGCCTTGGTGATGAACGGGGTGGGTGCTGACAGGTGAAGACAAGGGGCTAGAGCAAAAAGAGAACTCTTCCAGATTTAAATCTTGTGATATTACATTTTTGGCTCTGTGAACTCAAGTGTTTAGAATTTAAGAATAAATAAACTGCAAGGTGAACTGTAACTTCTATACAGCAAACTTTGCATTACTGCACCCCACTCTGTACATAAAACTAAGTAATGTTCCTAAATTCAAGATAAGTATAGAGATACTGCAATGATAGATGAAATGTAACTACATGAGTAGAATGACCCTAACCTGGTCAGATTACAAATCAGAGTAGCAATAAAGCAAGAATTTATAAAGAAATATAATGTGTTGTTACTTCTAGAATGCAAATGGAAGTAAATTCTTGTAGGATTTGCCCATAATAAGCTCATGAATAGTCTGCTTATTACTGCAGAAATAAAATCAGACACACTGAATTGCAACTGAAGCAGGAAAATGAACACGTGAAATGAACTGATCTACTTCTAGACAAATCCAGTCCTGAATGCGTTCCGGCCAAATTTCTACTTAGAGAGGGACAGTAGAAATATGTGGGAAAATTTCCTCTCCCACAATAATTTTGAGACTTAAACCCTTTTTTCCTATATAAATTTGGGACAATCTCAAAAAATGGCATGAGCAGAGTCTGATTTTTTTTTAATCAGTTCATTCATCTTGAAACATTTTATTTCACTTTCAACATATATGTACATTTAATAGAATTTCTGAACAAAAGTTGTTTTCAACTGAAAACTAAAACTTCTCTAAAACAGTTGAAACAAGGCGTTTGATAATGTGAAACTTTTTCTTCAACAATGTTTCAGATCAAGAGATTCATGGAAAAAGACCCTTTCCCACAACTATTTTCTGATTTGACGAATTGGTATTTTCTGATGATAAAACTTGTAGTCAGAAAATTCTAAACCACCCTTACTGGACAGATGTGAAAAGTTCAACCATCCTGATCATCTCAAGTGGACTGAGAAGAGGGGGTTTCAGGAAGATGCTTGTTATCCACAATTATTGCTCAATAATGACCACTTCCATTTGGTCTCATCGGCTACGTCTACACTTACAAAAGCTAATTCGAATTAGTTAATTTGAACTAACCAATTCGAACTAATTTTAGTTAGTTCGAATTAACTTAATTTGAACAAGCATGGCCCCACTAGAATGCTAGTTCGAACTAGCCATGGCCATGCAGGGCACTTGCTTAGTTCGAATTAGTCAGTTGCAGGAAAGTCAATCTGCTGATTAGTTTGAACTAAGCAGTTAGTTCAAACTAACACGGCCACATTGGATTAGTTCGAACTAACCAGTTCGAATTAACCATTAACACGAACTAAGCAATTGAATTTATTAGTTCGAATTAAGGACGCTCTTAATTCGAACTAATGAAAGCCTAGTGTGGCCAAAGTTTAAGTTAGTTTGAATTAAGCTTCCTTAATTCAAACTAACTTGCGAGTGTAGACATATCCATCTGTATTCAGCATAGAAACATAAGGTGCAAAGTTATAAGAACAAACAATAAGGAGAAAAAATGTAAGTATTAGCACCATATTGCTTCTGTTTTTCCATTCTTTTTCCATTCGATACCATGCCCACATATCCCAACCAGTCTAAGACAAAAAACTGCTGTTTGCTGTGTTCTGCATATAAGAGGATCATCATCAGCATATATAGCATCATGTATATCTGGCATACAAGTATTCAAGTTTGTATTGTTAGATAATCAGCTAATAATTGTTTGTGTGGCTCACTTTAGGTTCTTACAGAAAATTATCCATTTCTGATAGTACTTATTAGAAACCCCTGAAAACAACAGGTTAGAGGACTTGAGCCACCAGCAGCACTCTTGACCCTTACAGTAAGAAACTTAAAGAACTCAATCTATTTAGTGTTTAACAAAAAGAAGATTGAGAGGTCACTTGATTACAGCGTATAAGTATCTTCACAGGGAGAAGGTACTGGGTACCTAACTTTTTAATCATCTAGTGAAGAAAGGCATAAGAAGAACCAGTAGCAGGAAGCAGAAGTCAGGCAAATTCTAATATGAAATTAGGCACCATTTGTAAAAGGAGGATGTGTAACACTTGGGAGAAACTACCATAGGAAAGGGTTGATTCTCCATCTCTTGATGTCTTCAAATCAAGATGGGGATGCCTTTCTAGAAAACACACTTTAGCCGAACACAAATTGTTGAATTCAGTAAAGGAGTAACTGGGTGAAATTTAATGGATAATTTAATTTAAATTAATAACTTGGTGAATTTAATATCCAGTATGTCAGACTAGAATGATCCAATGGTCCATTCTGGCCTTGGTATGAATATAATCCCTTCTCCCAAAGCTGTATTGCCATCATAGCACCTACTTTTTCCTACACATGAGAGATGTATTTGTTCTGATGAGGTGGATTTGATGAGTTCATGTATGACACAAATCAAACTGAGTCAAGGTATGTTGGTACTTAGATGGGGGAAATTCAAGCACCACATATGTTCTGTTGAAAGTGCAACTGGTGATTTGGTTAATCTCGTTCCTTTCTTTAAGGCAACATGTCCTTGCTCATCCTAGCAATGAGGCCATCATACAGAGCAGGAAAACTGTTTTCTCCTGGGCACCATGCAGAATATATTCCACACCCAAGGTTACATTCTCTGGCTATAAATAACATAAGGCTGTAGAGATTAAACTTAAAATCTGCTTGGAGATAGGAAATACTTCTCCTGTGAGTATGGTGTTCACTTAAAAAGGTATCAGAATGATAAAAGAAGAAATTAAAGTCTGTGTTTTATCCAAAACAGAAGCTGAACAGGCAACTGTACTGCAAGCCACCTTACATTGTCCATCCAATGTACTCGACAGTATTCTGGAGACCCTGTGGCCACAATGTAGTAGTTCCATCTCCAAACCCATTCATCCCTTGCTCTATCCTTTGGGTGCATCTACATTTACAAGTTAAGGAGGCTTAAGTCGACCTAAACTACTCCACGTCCACACTTAAAGTGTTAAGTCGACTTAATAAGGTCGAAAAGGGGCTATGTCTACACTAGAAAAGTTAAGCCGACTTTTGTTAAGTCGACTTAATAAGGTCAACTTTAAGTCAACTTAAAGTTAATCTTATTAAGTCGACTTAATAAAGTCGACTTAACTTTTCGAGTATAGACCTAGCCTTTGAGACCACCACCAAGGGGCTAATTGGCCCACTAGTGGTCGTTGTTACCTTTTCAACTGGAAATAGAGCATGAAATCAGCAACTTATTTCATATTGTTCACTGAACAGTTATCAAGTAGTAATGACTTCTTGTCACAACAGACCTGGTCATATCTAAACTGGCA
Organism: Pelusios castaneus; assembly: GCA_007922175.1. NCBI lineage: Eukaryota > Metazoa > Chordata > Testudines > Pelomedusidae > Pelusios > Pelusios castaneus. The sequence continues at coordinate 534,373 of ML685888.1, read as the reverse complement.
ATCAAAGTTTCATATTACATTACTAGTCCCCTGAACCACCTAGCTCTCCTTTACTAACACATTTGAGGTTCATTATATAGTTATAAAGGATCGCATACTCAGCTGGTGTAAATCAACTGTGACAGATAATTGCAGTTCCCTGCAGTATCTTTTTAATTTTACACACTTACTGAATTAAATGTATGTATCTTTGTGGGCCAGGTATTGTATGTACGTCCATGTGGGAAGGTGACCCAAGCTCTTTCAGGCACTAAACACAGTGCGTATATGTTTAGGGGGGCGATTAGGCAAATTCACAGAGATAGTAACACCCACACCTTAGGAATTTTGTTTATATTAGTTCAAACTGAATTCTCCAGAGACAAAGGACTTTTGGATAAATAGCCTGAGTTTAAACTAACTCAGGGCTTCTTTCTGATCTAGCAATGGACGGGCTCTTCTTTCCAATATGGGCCCCAATCCTTCCTGGAAAGGGTTTGAAGGATTTTGGCCAATTGAAGCCCCATGAAACTGATGGGTGGCCTCCAGTACGTTTTTAGCACACATATAGGAATTTTATTTGGGTTTTTTTATATGTCTTCTCTGTAATGTTTTCACCTTAAGAATAAATGTGCTTGCATATAAATAGCTATGTGTAGCTTGTGACTGCTGGCAATTACAGCTGTTCATAATCTCTGAAGATAAAGCAAAGAGCAAATGCTGGCCTGTTTAGGTAGTTTGGCTTTCTGAGAATATCACAGTGTAGGCAGGGAACTGTGCAGCCTGAAAAATCCCTGCTCTAGAGAGAGAGACACACAGATAAATATCCAAGTAAAGTGATGACTAAGAAGCCAAGAACCTCAAATGGGTTCTGTTGACAGATCACAGAAGGAAGAATATTGGTGCAGGGGCCCTGGACTGTGACATTAGCATTGTTTCGTACTAAGTCAATGGAAATAAGCTGATTTACACCAGCTGAGAATGTAGCCCAAACATTTTACTTTACTCACAAACAGCTATTGGAATTTTCCCAAATTGGTTCAGTCTAGTCAGATGGGTAACATTAGCAACAACAAGAAAAAATATATTTCAGCCAATTTCGGTATGCTTTCATTAAGCACATTCTGGATTTTGTAACGAGGTCCAAACAACCCAATAATTCACAGGCAAACAGAACTGTACCATAACATAGTTAATAAAATAGGTGGTTTTCAGAATAACATATCCACTGGTAAATGTGACCTATCGTAGCAGATCAGAAGCTGATTTAAATCAGTATAGCTTCATTGACATCAATGCACCTATTCCAATTCATACCAGCTGAGGAGCTAACTCATTATCTTTAGATCTTCACACAAATGACTCACTTTATAACCTATATTATACTGATTTTTCAAATCAGGCAAAATGTTTGTTCAAGCAACTTCAGTGAATTTGCAGCACACTCTCTACACGCTTCAGCTCTACACTTAAGCAGCCCTCTTAATAATAAGGGTCTTTATTTCTCCTTAAGGAGAGCCTAGAGCCCTTTTAGCCTCTGTCTTTTCTAACTATTCCTTCTACAGAGCTTAAGCAACTATTAATAAACAAAGTTCAAGGTGAACCCTCTTCTTCACATATTTTATTTTAATTTTTGCTCCATTACCATTTTCTGTTCTGTATTTATGAATATTGAGAAGAAGACTTTAGCGACATCCCCATGGAAACAAGAGATTCTTGGGAACATAGAGACCTTTTACTTTCATTCTTTTCTACTATTAATGATCAGATTAACATGAGTAATTGTTGTGCAATTTATATTTTTATCATGTACTACCCCAAACACTGGCATTTTTTTTTAACCAATAACATGTATTGATGTGACATAGTGGACCAGTGACACAGTGAGCTGGTTCCACCTACAGTAGTAACAGCTCATGCTAATATGGTGACAAACAGAAAAGGGCACTCATATTGCAAAGTACTGAAGCATCTACTTAACCATCAACGTGGAACTTACGCATTTGTTTAAAATGATGCACCATGTTTCAGGGCTTTACTAAGCAGAGATAATTTGCTGAATCAAAGCCAGAGTTAGGTATGTTTCAATCAATAAGAAGGGAATGCTGGCGCACAGGTGTCAATTCTACCAACCAGCAAAAGTCTTTTTATGGCCTCTTTTATGAGCAGCTTTGTCCTTCTTGGTTTTAGTTTAGTCTCCAACAAAAGCAGGTAAACTGCTAATCTCCCTCTATTCCCTTTTCAACAATTAAGTATCTAATGAGTATATACAGTGGTTTTAGCTTTCTGGGGATATTGCTAGTAGCTGGTCTTCCTCATCATGGCTAGACACAACACTTTATGTACAAGACAGAATGTCAAAATGCCCCAATAAAGACTGAAAATAGATGACAGAGGGAAAAATATCAGAGGACTACAAATTTTCTACTGACTGTTATGGATATGCTGACCCTCCCTCCTCCCTCCCATCCCCAAAAAGAGAAAAAGGAGGCTGCAATGACAGGATGGGTCCAGAAATACTGGGCCAGATGAGCATAGGTTGTTACTGAGAGTAATTGAACAGACCTCTCAAGAGGTCACACCTTCATCCCACCAAAATGATTGAATTTAAGACAGGGAACTGAATAAAATTGCCCATTGAAGCTCCCATCTCATTATGAGAAATGAAAAAGTGTCCAAGTGCAGAAATAAGTAGTGGGCCATAGAAAAAGAAAATGACAGAAATCAACAGAGGGCAAAAACTTCTGGAGCTTTCAGGCAACCATCTTATATTAAATCAATTCTGTTCCAACTGAAAATGAAGAGGACCAACTCAAGAATAAAAGAATCACCACAGCTGCCCAATCCAATTGCCAAGAATGGAAAAGGTAAAGGGGACATTCAACATTTACCTAAGGAGTGGGTACAGTTCAGACATTTAATCTAAGGTGTGTGGGGTGGAGGATAAAACTCCAAACTGGAAGTCTGATGAAACTCTGTATGGCTTTGCTTGATTGGGAAGGAGTCAAGTGGCTATGCATTGTTGTGGGTAGAGGAGGGGAGAGGAAAAGTCGTGAAGAACATCCTCACTACAGAAACATGCCCCCAACAAGTCTCATCTGTGAGGGAAACAGAAGAGAAAACTGTTCAGCCACAAAACAAGAACAGAAAAAAATATTAAAGCTATACAAATTTTTGAATAAATAAATGAAAAGAGAGAAACTCAAGCTCTTTACCATTTCCATTAGCAACAGCAGGTGGCTGTTCTTGCCAAAGCAGACCACACCAAGCTTCCATGGGGCAATGACCAGGGACCCCGCCCCTGCACCATACCTTCTACATTGATATATGAGGTTGGAGAGAGTATAATCCATGCCCCTTCGCACAGCATATGGCACCAGCTCCAGAAAGAGCTATTAGAAACAGGCTAAGGAACAATCCAAAAATTGGGAAGGGGTTGTTAACAATTTTGTACAACAAATATTATGCTCCAGATCCTGAGAGCTCTGCTGGTCATTATGGGATAGGTGTGAAGTCCATAGACAGTGCACTGCTCTGGGTTTTCTGGGTGTGTGTATGGTACCCTATAAACCCCCAGAACAAGATGAGATGTAAGGGTGCCACTTATACTGAGGCAAGTTGCATTGGTGCAAACTCTAGGGGGCTGTAACCAATTGGTTTTAGACAAACAAATGAGTGGCAGTTCTTTGGGACTTGGCATCCTCTCTTAAATAGAGTCGTTCTGTTTAGCGTAATTACCATAGTCTAGTTCACATCTTATGCTTCCTTTAAACTGGTATTCAGTGCTCTCCAGAGAAAATTTTTGAAATTAAACTACCACAGAGAAAATGTTTGCTCCTCTGTCTTTATCGTCTCTAAAAATAATAAATTTGCTCATTGTTCACCTCATAACTTTCTGCATCTTAACTACAGTCCATATCGCACAGGAGCTCACAATGGAAAGAAAGGATTTGATGAGGACTCCTGAGGCCATTTTACTCTTATTCATAATGAGAAATTCCTAACATTTCCCCCCAAAGTAAAGAAGGACAAATGACACCAACCAGCCATACGTCTGATCTCATTAATCATTTCCAACTCTTACATTTAAGTGCCCAACCTAGTTCCTTCAACTGGAATAACTTTAAAGTCTCCAGAGAAGAGGTAAAAGTTTGCAGGACAAGGCAACTAAACAGAGCCTTGAATATATATTGTACAATTCTAATAAATTTCCAAGCAACAAATGGAAACAGAGAGTTGGTAGCAAAGAAATAGGTCTTGGTATTGAAGGACTAATTACCAGCAAAATGAACAAAATGATAATGAGTGTTGAAAGCTTGCAGAGTTTGAATTAATATGTGATACCATGTGGAAAGATGATGGCATGTAGAGCAACCAGAAACTGGAGATGTGGTAACTAAGGGGATGAATATAGGGTTTTAAGGAAAAAAGCTTGAAAGTGGAAGAATTGGGTCATGGGAAGAATCTCCGGGTGCGTCTACACTTGTGAATTAAGTAGATGTAAGCTTGCTTAAATCGACTTAATTTAATCTGCGCCTACACTACAATTTCCTTAAGTTGACTTAAGCTGCTGCTTAAGTCGATTTAAGGACATTTTAAGTCAACTTTATTAAACCTACTGTAAAGTTGACTTTACTGGCTAAGTCAACTTTATTAAGTCGATTTAGCCAGTGTAGACACAGATTAGCCCTAAATCGACTTTAAGTCGATTTAAAGGGCCCCAAGGCTCCCCCACTGACCTCCCTGCCAGGGTGGCTGGCACAGCCAGAGCCTGGTGTGCCCACCCAAAGGGCAGGACACAGCCCTGCCCACCCCATTCCTATGCCCTGTCCCTGTCCTATCCTGCTCAGCCCCCATTGTACCAGGGTACAATGGGGCAAATGCTGAGCCTCTTGGCCCTTGGCAAGGGGTGCCCCTCCCTGCCACCATGGACCAGTCCCAGGTCCACCTAGCCTCTAGAAGTCAACTTAGGCATCCAGTGTGGATGCTCTAAATCGATTTGGCAAGGTCCACTTTAAGTTGACTTAATTTTATAATGTAGACATGCTAAGTTGACGTATCAAAGTCGACTTATTTTGACAAGTGTAGACATAGTCTCAGAGATTCAGAGTTGTCCAAGTTGATAAGAAGAAAGGAAGAGAGACCCTCTATTCCCAGTTAGAGAGATGAAAAGACAGATAGCTCAGGCCTAACACAAGAACTTCTAATGACAGCCCCCAAGTATATTTGATCAAACTCCTCGAATCATGGTAAATCTAGCCAAACAGCAGGTAGAATTAGATACATTAAAGAGGACAATAAAAACATACTAAACAACTGTTGTGGCTGCCATGGCTGTCTTGCAGAGGTGCAACAGGAGTATATATTATAAAATACATCACACATCTTAAAACAACAGAGTAGCCTTAATTTAAAATATCCTGGAATCAAATTTTCAATGGGGTCCTAAAATGTTGCCTTTAAATTCTGCATAAAATTATACAAATAGGAATGTGTATATGCAAAATCGATAATTGTAGACCTAACAAGCAATTTTGCAATGGTGGACTGCAGGTAAAATTTTGAACGTTCATTTTAATGTGGGTCTTTCAATTGTTTCCATGTCATTTCAGGGCTGGCTCAAGGTGTTTTGGTACCCTAGGCGAACTATGAATTTGGCACTCCCCCGCCCCATGTGTTATAAAAGAAGATACCATATTAATATATATATTTTTAAACAGAGAAAAAAAATCACTTCCATCTTTGGGAGACAAACCTCTCCTTGCTTATAGACAGCCCCCCACCTTTAAGCAGATACTTGCCAGCAATTATAGACCACATAACAGAAACATTAAAGCAGGCACAATCCTTGCCAGAAGCTGCCAACTTTGCCCACATATCTGCACAAAAGACACTATCACAGGACCTAATCTAACCTGCTACTCCATCAAGGGTTCATTCACCCACTCATCCACGAATGTGATTTATGCCATCATGTGCCGTCAATGTCCCCCCTGCCTTATATATTGGACAAACAGGATAGTCCCTGTGCAAAAGAATAAATGGACACAAATCTGACAGCAGAAATCACAACATTCGAAAACCAATCGGGGAACACTTGACTCTCCCTGCTCACTCCATTGGTAATTTGTTAATAGCTGTACTCAAACAAATGGATAACAAATCAAAGCTTCAAAGAAAAACTGCAGAATTGGAATTCATATGCAGATTTAACACAGTTGCCTTAAAGTTAAATGGAGATCTTGGGTTTTTTTCTTATTACAACAGGTGATTTGACTCCACCTCCCTCTATACGCTGTTCTCCACTGTTTGAATCTAAGCAGCTGCTTTGATTTGCTGTAGCAGTCTGACATGATCCTATGACTTACACTTCCCTGCATTTATTTTCTTCCCATTCTATAAGTTCCCCATCTTCAAGCATCTGATGAAGTGGGATTTTACCCATGAAAGCTCATGAGATAAATAAATTTGTTAGTCTTTAAAAGTGCCATAGGACTCCTTGACTATGTCTACACTTGAAAAGTTAGGGTGACTTTATGGTGTCGACTTAATAAGGTCGACTTTAAGTTGACTTAAAGTGGACCTTATTAAGTCAACTTAACAAAAGTCGACAAATTTTCAAGTGTAGACGTGGCCCCTTTTTGGCCTTATTAAGTCAACTTAATGTTTTAAGTCAACTTAAAAAGGTCTAATTAGGCACTACTCCACATCTCCACTGGCTTACATCAACTTAATAAAGTTGACTTAAGCGCTAGTTCGAATTAAAACGAGGTGTTGTTAATTCAAACTTTTCCTTAATTCGATTTAAGGAGCAGCTTAAGTCAAATTAAGGAAAGCCCAATGGAGACACAGAGTAAATTAAGTCGACTTAAGCCTCCTTAAGTTGACTTAATTTGTAAGTGTAGATGCACCGCTTGTTAGTTTTTTTTTTTTTAAATGTAATATACTGTAGGACAGAGCCATAAATGCCTAATGTTAACAGATTTGACCTCAAAGGAAATCTGTAGAGAGCGGTTTTGGTTTTAAATTGCTCAAACACATGTAATTCTGTGCCCTAAGATGAGTCATTAGCAGCTGGATTTAACCTGGGGCCTCTGCATTGAAACGTGTAACCATGTACTGCTTCTGCTAAAAGAGCCACTTCCACTAGCCATAGCTGCAGCAGGTTCAACAACCTCTATTTGGCCCAGACTATGCTAGATGGAACTAGAGTATCACATGGAGTGGGTGTGGTTAACATGCAGAACATATATTTTATGCAGATAGAGACCAATAATAGGGCACTGAAGTTATTCAAATTTAAAACACCAATTGCCGTTATTGTCTTTATTTAAAAGATATGCATCGAGAATTGAGGTAACTGTACCGAGCATAATTTAAACTTGCAATACTTCTAAATAAAGAAAGCAGTGAAGCACATATATTTAGAAAGCCAAGTTCTCTATGCTGGTAAGGAAGGTACAAAACACATAAGAGAACAGGAGACAAATGACTAAGAGTTGTTTCTTAATGCTGCACATATCTGAGTGATAATAGATTTATGACCTTAGCTTCTGAAGCATTGCACAGTAGCTGGTCCTGGACCAACAAAAGAAAACAGAAAACACACTAATTTCTACAAAACCATGGAAACCAGAGAAAGACTAAAGTAGTGGAGGAGTGAAATTCAGAAAAGTAAAAAGGAAACTAGATACAAAAAATCCTGGGGAGGGGGGAGATTAGAAATGTTTACATAGTCTAAATCCCCAACCACCCTAAAAAACACCAAATCGAAAGAACAGTATGTCCTCATTGGTGACTACTGAAAATAACACGGATCTTCATGAGATGTTTCCTTTGGATCTGTATGTTTTTGTTAAATTACTGAAAAGAATTTGAAGTGAGGTAACTTTAAGGTGACACTGTATTGGTATATCAATGAGCTTCTATTAAGTAGGCCATTAAATAATGCCAGACTGACCATCATTTAATCACTTGCTAATTTATATTAAAAAAAATACAATTAAGAGAGAAACAGCAGTTTTTCCACTGTGAAAGGTTAAACTGTTGGAGAAATGTGTTGCATACCTAGAAGATAACAAACAGGGGGAAATGTACTTGTGAATGTACTCATTTTCAAAAGACAGGGAATCCCCAGAGGAGAAATCAGTCTTTTGACAGACTAAACAGACAGCAAAAGCCAGAAAATTTTGGCACCAAACAAATATATACTGCATTATGCATCCTTTCCCCAATAGTAAACATTATCCGTCTACTGAAACATGTAGAGTTCATTATCCACACCCCACATGCCTCTGAAATGCAGTATATTCCAATTCTGAAATGCCTAGAATAAATCAGGACAAAAAAGAGAAATGGTGATATAGCCACCGATAGCTTTTAGTACCTGAACATCTCTTGGGCTATGTCTACACTAGCAAATTAAGTCAACTTAAGGAGGCTTAAGTCGACTTAAACAAAGCCGCATCTATACCAGACTTTCATTAAACCGACTTAAGAAATTCCTTAAGTCGATTTAATGAATGCTTAAGTTGACTTACTAAGAACCACTGGGTAGGTCGACTTAAGCCTCCTTAGGTCAACCTAACCCCTCTTTAGGTCGACCTAAGCCCAGTGTGGATGTTTAAGTCCACTTTGTTAAGTTGACCTAAGGGAAGTTAGGTTGACTTAACAAAGTGGATTTAGTCCACGTTCATGGACACCACTTTGTTAAGTCAACTTTGTTAGTGCCCGATGGGACAATGGGTGGCCGCTTGCTCGGGCAGGCCTATGTCTATGCCACCTTTCCCTAGGCACACATTAAGGAGACCCCATTTTGGACAGTGTAAGAGGCTCTAGCCTGAAATCTGGGAGACTTGCAGCAAAGAATACTGACCCAACCCAAGAATTTACAACCCACCTGGGGATGTGAAACTGGCCTACCCAGAAACTTGGGACCCACCTAAGAATTTATGACCCTCCTGGAAACCATGGGAATCACCTAAGGGTTTGGGCCCATCTGCAATTTATGACACCCAGAATTTTACAACACCCTGAGAACTTGGGACCCACCTGCACACCTAAAGAATTTATGACCCATTGGAAAATTTGGAAAACATAACTAAATTCAATCATGGGAACCAAGACCCTCCCCTGGTGTGAGGAGACACTAGAAAGTCCTATAAAAAAGGGGTATTCAGCAACATGGAGTTAAGAGGTTCACGTGTTAACCATTGGAGCTGATCACCCCAACGGTCGAATCTCCCGAAGAAAGCTAGCTCGTGTCGTGTCTCATACCATGTTCCTGGTGTCCATGCTGCTGGTCAGTGGTGCTTGGGTTTGTAGAAATGGGAGCAATGCATAGACAGTATAGTGTGTTCAGGTTAGTGAGTGTAGCTGGAACAATATTCAAAGGTCTTACTCTGCCTGGTACAAAACTTGTCTACCCAGCAACTAGCTCTCTCTTCGATCATATGCCAAAAACTCGGCCGTCGTCACCGACCACAAGGGGGGCTCTTCAAAGTGAAACAGGAGCTTGAAACCACTGTCTGGCACAACACCGCTATGCTTTTTGAAAACAACAGGCACCCGCAGTCTAGACAGTGGGGGTCCGCTGTTTCACATCCCCAAAGAGAAAGGTCAGTCCAAAATAGTATAAAGAGCCCCTGAAATGTAGAGAGGGGGTCGGAGCCCAGAGCCTTCTGAGACGTCAGAGGTTTTCTGGGCAAAGATTCTTTAGTCTTGAGGCTCGTCCTCAGGATCATTGAATCTGGGCAGAGGCGTCAGCGGCCCGGCCTGGAGACAGGTAGAGGGACTGGCTTGGAGGAAAGGACTTGAGAGGTCAATCCAGATCATCCAAGGTGTGACGGACTTGACAACGTTTGGCTGAGCGCGCTGGTGAGTAATTGGTACCAAGATACATGCAGGGACCTCGGTGAATATTGGCCCAGGAATGGGAATAAATTGTAATATTGGTCCAGCTACACTCACTAACCTGAACACACTATACTGCCTATGCATTGCTCCCATTTCTACATGCCCCTGAATACTTTGAGTCTGCATATTCCATCGCAGCTCAAAGGATTCACATCCTATCCTAAAAGCAAATAAAAACCTAACAACTAAACTTAAAAAGCAAAAAAAAAGCAAGGAAAAATAGATAGAAACTTTCATCTAAGACAAACATCTGCACTCCATTGCTCTTTTAGGACACGTAGTACATGTTTGTCGAACATTTTGTAGCCAAGACCAGGCCCAAGCCATTAGGACCACACCTCCCTGTGCCACAAACTCCTTAAACTTAGATGGAGTTATGACAAGGTGGGTGATGTTGAGTGGCTGAGGGGTGGTTTCATTGCCTGAAAGTTTGGTACAGTTATACAAGTCTGAAATTACAGGTTTGTGTTCATAGGTTACAATATAAAATTGAAAGAAAAAACAAATCACAAAGAGTGTTACAAGTAATAAAGACTGTTTATTCATCATGATTACAAAGCTTACAGCCTTATAGAATGGCAAGAGACAGAAGTGAAAGTGCAGAGATGCAGCTTCCTTAAGCAGAGATTCTGTGTGTCTGTGTGTCTAGGCCTTCCTATGCAGTTCCTTGCTTTAGCTGCTCTTAAAGGCACAGTACATGTGTATTACAAGCTTGTGGTGTGTGTGCTAGATACCGGTTTTATGTATGTTATATGGTTTAATTGCTAAAACTACTCTTATTATATTGCTGATGCCCCTTCCTTTAAGGGAACAGACAGAGCAGCCCTAAGCCGACCTGTACTCCCAGGCGGGGTTCTAAACTACTTCAGTCCTCTGTTTCTCTCCTGGACCAAGGGGTGCTAAAAGACTTCCCGTTACTGTTTGGTTTCCCCAGTAGCTACTATTATTTCTTCATTTCTGGACCAATATTACAATTTATTCCCATTCCTGGGCCAATATTCACCGAGGTCCCTGCATGTATCTTGGTACCAATTACTCACCAGCGCTCTCAGCCAAACGTTGTCAAGTCCGTCACACCTTGGATGATCTGGATTGACCTCTCAAGTCCTTTCCTCCAAGCCAGTCCCTCTACCTGTCTCCAGGCCGGGCCGCTGACGCCTCTGCCCAGATTCAATGATACTGAGGACGAGCCTCAAGACTAAAGAATCTTTGCCCAGAAAACCTCTGACGTCTCAGAAGGCTCTGGGCTCCGACCCCCTCTCTACATTTCAGGGGCTCTTTATACTATTTTGGACTGACCTTTCTCTTTGGGGATGTGAAACAGCGGACCCCCACTGTCTAGACTGCGGGTGCCTGTTGTTTTCAAAAAGCATAGCGGTGTTGTGCCAGACAGTGGTTTCAAGCTCCTGTTTCACTTTGAAGAGCCCCCCTTGTGGTCGGTGACGACGGCCGAGTTTTTGGCATATGATCGAAGAGAGAGCTAGTTGCTGGGTAGACAAGTTTTGTACCAGGCAGAGTAAGACCTTTGAATATTGTTCCAGCTACACTCACTAACCTGAACACACTATACTGCCTATGCATTGCTCCCATTTCTACAGGGTTATGGTATGTATGTAAGCCACCCTCTGCAATACCTTGCAGTGTTTTTCAGTCAGGTACCTAAATTTTCTGCCTCCGTTAGATGTTTTAAGATTGCTGTTTAAAGTTAACTGTTAAGTGTTTTAAGAATACCGTATTGTTCTTAAGTACTATCTCTGTTAAAGATTTTAAGGTCATTGTACTGGTTTTTCAACTGCCACCCCTAAGTGACTGCTTTTCTAAGTACAAATTGCTGTTTTGTGTTTTACTGCTGAAAATAACTTAGAATAGCCATTTCTTGTCAAGCAGTTACTGGGTTCACCCACTGGGCACCCCAAATAAAAGAAAATTGTTTTTGTGATTAAACCAAGCGTGTGGCATCTCCTTCTCCCATCACAGTCGGGGAACCCACAAACTTAATAAAGTCGATTTTAAGTCGACCTTATTAAGTCGACTTAAGAAAGTCAACCTAACTTTTCCTAGTGTAGACATAGCCTTAGACCCCATCAGGACAGACAACTGAGTGTGCTCTAACCAGCTGACTCAGGAATAACTTAAGAATATGACATTTATAGTTTTCCCATAAACCCAGAAGCTACTTATCTTGTTCTAGAAACCCTGCCTGTTTCCCTTGCTATTCCATCTCTTACTTTTCATCACCTCACTCATTTCTGTCTCCTGCTCCTTTCTCTGTCTTTCATCTCCTAATCCCTCTTCCTTATAGATCTAACCATGGGAGAACACAGAAGACCATCTCCCACTGTTACTCTCCCTTCACATCACCAAATCACCAATCAAATGGTATGGATTTGGACCAACCATCAGCCCTTCTCTCCATCCTACATACCATGACTGTACTCCACAAAAAGGTTGAATGTAGTATTGAACCATACATCTATAATTGGTATTCCTTTCAACCATACAATTGGTTATCTTCTAAGTTTTAAGGAATTATTGGAGGATTTAATGACATGCTTCCCAATAAAGTTATTAAGAATCATGGAATTAAACCCACAAGTACCCATTGAAAATGCATAAGGAGAACTACAGTACACTAAATTCAGATTTGAGTGGAAAGCATTGCCTTGGAATGGACTACGTTGAAAATGTCTACTTTTCTTCATTCCCCCTATGGCCTTGGATCTCTCCTGAAAGCAAGAAAATGTGTTTTAATATCAAAGATGAATCAGTTAGATTCCATTAAAGGAGATGAGTAGCAGAACATTCATATTCTAAAAACAAGCTCTGCTGTTGCTACACATTTCCGGAGGAGTCAATGAGTGGGTGAAAGGAAAAAAATGGCCATGAATAAGATAGGACATATGCAATGTCCCTATATGTTCCTGACCATACAAACAAAGCTGATATTCCACAGGTTTGGATTTTGCAAAAGAAATAGTCTGCCCATTCCTAGCCAGATCAATTTAGTAGACTATAAATAGCTTTCCACAGACACTGTAAGGATCTTTGTTGTCTGCTGCTGTTTACAATTATGACTGACTGTAATAATGTTTTCTGTTTCCATAATATAATCCTGCTTAATGGCTGCTTCCCTTAGTAGTGTATTTATGGAAAGAATATTTAATTATATGCCTAGTTTATCATTTCTTATATTAATTATATCTGGAGGTCATGTGCTAACACATTTAATAGTTAATGTTTTGAACATAAATTAAAATACATAATTTAAGGGTAACTAATTATCAGATATTACAGAAACAATTATGTGATATATTGAGAGACTGGATGACTCAAGGACAGCTAAATTGACATTCTTTCACTTCTGGGTTGCCAGTTCGAATCCAACCCAGCTTAATCAGTATGAACTAGAAAGAGTTGAATTTTTTTCTTGTAGTTATCAAGTTAATTTCAACTGGGATTTTCAAAGCGCCCAAGAAATGTTTAACTCCCTTAGAGCCCTTTGAACAAATCCTATTTTTTTTCCTCTGTTCACAAATCATTCACAAAGGGTGGAAACCTGATATAGTTGTAGTCAATGGAAATTTTGCTATTTACTTCAATAGAATGAGGATTTCAACAAAAAAGAGTGAATTTTATTAATTTAGTCTCTGCTAGTAGTTATTCAATTAGCAGTTTATGAGAAGACTTTTCATCCTAGGTGTTGTTTCTATACTCTCCATCATTATTTTTAATTACTCTCGTAGCTCACGATATTATCTGCTTCATGATTGAACTCAACATTTGCAAGCAGGAAAAACAATGAAGGTAGAAAAGGTCTAATTAGTGCATGAGTAAATGTGAAGGAGTTCACTCACTGAAGTGCTCCTTTGTGGCCAGGCAGATTCTCCTCTTCTTGGCAGGTGCCCTTTGCTGAAAGTTTTTCCTCCTTCGAGTAGGTGAAAGCTACTGAGGTCCTGCTGTGGTCTGCCTCCTACTGTAACTCAGCCCTCTGGCCATGTACTTATGTCTGCCCCTTTCAGGATATAAAAAGTCTGAACGAAGGATAGCCTTACAATCAGGCAAGGTGCTCTAGGCCTCCTCTGGGCCAAAGTCTCAGGAAGGACTAGCTTCAGGGCCTTCTTTTATCTAGATTCTCCATAACCGGGTAGACTTTTCACAACTGGCACTAATTGGTAGCAATTAGCAATTAACTAGTTTGAAGACTGAAGTGGTAGTCAAGCGTCCTAGTATATATAAATCTGATTCTAACTAGCCTCAAAATTCTAGTATCATAGCACTGCAAGGGACTTCCTTTTTGGCACACCTTCCCTCAGAATGCCCTTGCTCAATGTGACAGGCTGCTCCACAAATCTGGTCTGGTGTGCCGCTATGATTCCTCGAACCCCACTCCTGAACCCCACTGGGTGACCACTCACTCCTGAGTCAGTCCACACCAGCTACCAGCATGTAATTGGTCCAGGCAGTGGGTGTAAATCCACTAGCCACACAGGCGTTGGTCCCCAAGCAAGCACACCCAGCCCCATACACTACACTGGGCGCCACTGTCTTACAGGGATTGGGACCCACTCCTAATCACCTTAGTCTCAAATCCATCCACTTAACAAAGAAGTGGATTGTGCCCAGCCTCCCACATCCACACCCCCTAAAGTTCACACAGCTTTAGATAATACAAATACTAGTTTATTGATTGGAGTAGGATTTCAAGTGAGAACACGGCCAATGAAGGCAGAATCATACTATAAATGAGTCAGGAGTGACCACTACGAAATAAAAGGTATAAACCACATACTAATCTAATATCTCTACCTAAACTGACCTCATAGTCCAAGATTATGTGCAAGGTATTCTGCTGTTCAGTGTTTTACAGCTATTCTCTGCCTATTCCAAGGCAGGGCCCAGATCTTGCTTGAAGTTGGTTACAAAATGGTGTCTTCCCAGGCCAGAGCCTCCCAAACAGTATCTGTGTCCTTGTTTTTAGAAACTGCTGACAGCCCCTTCCCCTCTGCCCTGCTAAGTGATTGTCTTTACTTCTACCTGAGCCAGAGAGGGCATTAGCATTTCCTTTGACATGTAAATCTCCAGCCACTGTACTAGAGATAGTCCTGAGAGTCTGAACCCTGTAACTTGCTTCACATCTGCCCACATGTTGCTGTAGAAAACATGGTATTACAGCAATTTTGTAGATTATGTTCTGAGCATTCACAAAGGAACCTGGTACAGCGTATTTGGCATCAAATCACACAATTACATTGCAAAACTGAACAGAAAAGTTACACAAATCATACCCTAGAGGTGCATGGATGTGCATCCTGTCACATCTTCCAAGTTACCTTGACACTTTTTTTTAAAGTGCTTTCATTTACCATCCCACCCATCCACAGACAGAATGTCTTAAGAAGGTAGAGTGGAAAAAAATGGCTATTTTCTTCTTCTGGCTCTTCAGAGAATAACCAGATAGCCAAATTCTCTTATTTATTCCTTTCTTGGAGATAGCAAGTAGATTCACTCCCCCCCTCCCCAAACTCATCCATTTATCTTTGGGAAGTGTCCCAGATGTTTCATCACCCATTCTGCAGCAGTGAGTCTAGGAAAAAGTCTTCCTATATGTGTTCACTGGGACTTTAATTCTGTGTGGATGAAAATCCACAGAATGCACTGGCAGTTGGAAATGTCATTCCCACCCATGAAGATACTGATATGGATATCATCAGGTAACAAGCTGAGGAAAAGATTATATCCCAATGAGCATGAAAATGATCTAAGTGAAGACACTAGATAGGAGACTGAGGCCAGATCTACAATACAGACTTATATATACCCCTTGTTGCCCAGGGGTGTGAAAAATCCACACTCCAGAGTGATGCAGTTATATCGACCTAATCCCCAGTGTAGACAGTGCAATGTCAATGAAAGAGCTTCTCCGGTCGACATAACTATGCCTCTCGGGGAGGTGGATTAACTCTGCCAGTGGGAGCAGCTCTCCCATTGGCGAAGAAGCGTCTTTATGTAAAAGCACTGCAGTGACACAACTGCGCTTCTGCTGTAGCACTGTATGTGAAGACAAGCCATGAGAGGGCAGTGGGATACCCTTCAGAAGGTGGCTGGGGACTGTTGGAGAGAGAGAAGGATATCTGGAAGGGGCAAGCCCCATGTCAATAGGGTGAGCCAAAGTTTTCTTCTTTTGTTATCTACTGGGGACTGGTTGTGATTCTGTGTCCAGCTCCCTGATTAGGATGAAGCTCAGTGACTGGCAAGTGTTTCTCCATCATCCCCACTGTGCAGGCCAGAGAAAGGTGTTCCAAAATAATTTTGTATCCACCTCCTCCTCCTATGGGAGAGTCAGGTGGCCTTTTATGTTTCAGTGTTCCTGGAAGGAGGGACAGCAATCAAAGAAAAAAGACGAGTCAGGAACACATTATAATAGTAGCACAGGCAAAGGTATAGGAGAGGTGATAATATGAATTCTAATGCTAGCTTAGTAGCTTTACACTATACTCAAAGGCTATGTCTACACTCAGGAATTTAGGTCAACTTTACTAAGTCAACTTTAAGTCGACCTTATTAAGTCAACTTAGAGAGTGCACACAGGACTCTTAAGTCGACTTAAAGCTGGCCTTACTAAGTCAACTTAGAGAGTCTATACTAGACTCTCTAAGTCAACTGGTTAGGTCCAGGGGCAGGCAAGGCTCCTTTGGAGCCTCGGCTCCCCAGGGTAGGGAGGCTCATCTTGGGGAGAGCCAGCCCTGCACGGGGCTGGCTCTCCCCGAGACAGCAAGCCCCGGAGCAGTCTGGGGGAGAAGGGAGTGCAGAGCTCCCTTCTGGCCCAGTCCGCTCGGCTCCCTTATGGCCGGGACTACTCAGGTTCCAGGCAGAAGGGAGCCCCATGCTCCCTTTTGGCCAGGACTGAGCGGTCCCTGCGGTCCCGGCCAGAAGGGAGCACAGGGCTCCCTTCTCTCCTGGACCCCAGTGGTCCTCGCCAGAAGGGTACATGGGGCTCCCTTTTTGCCGGGACCCCAGCGGTCCCGGCCAGAAGGGAGCCCTGCTGCTCCTTTCTGGCCATGACTGTGCTCCACCTGATAGGGAAACCCAGCAATTGCTCGGGTTCCGGGCAGAAAGGAGCCTCAGGGCTCCCTTCAGCCAGGACCGCTGGGGTCCCAGCCAGGAGAGAGCCCGGCGGTCCCTTCTCCCCGGGACCTGAGTGGTCCCAGGGAGAAGGGAGTTGGATGAGCTGCTAGCGGCTTGTCCTGGGGAGAAGGGAGCAGGGGCTTATGCCTTAAGTTGACTTAAATATAGGTCTTACTACGTCATCTTAAGTTTTCCTTAAGTCGACTTAAGGAGCATCTTAAGTCGACTTGAGGAAACTCTAGTGTAGACGCAGAGTAGATTAAGTCGATTTAAGCCTGCTTAAATTGACTTAATTTAGTAGTGTAGACACACCCAAACTGATTTTTTTTAAAAGCACCTGCCAGCAAAGCAATGACCACAGCAAAGATTTGTCAAAAGCACTTAACATAAAAAAGAAGAAATCCACTTTGACTTCCTGTATTTCAGCAATAACACTGCTAAACCTACAGTTTCTGGCTGAAATCAAATCTGATGGATGCTAGTCTTATCTTCAGCAGACTGTAAGAAACTGACCTGCTTGCGGTGGCTGATTTTTATTTCAGAGCAGAAATGATCATTAGGAAGCTCTTTGGAAGCTCGGGGCTTGCAGTGTAGCTCTCTGCAAAGAAAAGAAAAATAGTTACAGTTTCTTGGAATATTTTCTGCCCTTACAACTACCATAAATCAGAATCCTGGTGTGAAGGAAGACTCATAATTCTAAACACCTTCAGACAGTCCAGAACACAGGATTGAATGACACCTATTTCATACCACATCACATGCTGTCCTTAACTAACTGACATCTAGCATTGTGTAGATCACATGTAACTTTTCTTTAGAACATTATATGTGGCATATTTTTGTGACTTGTGAACTATTGTCTCTGAATATACTGTGTAAAAATGGAGGAGGAAAGAGATCCAAGAATGTTACCTGTAGCCAAAATGTAATTGGTGTTTTGTGTTCAACTTTTCTAAGATAAAATAGAAACTTGTTTTACTTCTGAGTATACAGCCAGAGGGAAATGCTTCTGACAACTGGCCTTCAGTGCTTGAATTCTTTGAATACAGCGTTGTGTTAAATTCCTACCTCATTAAATCAGCTGCTTAGCTGCACTCAGTTCTACTACTGCAGCTCTGATCCATATCTACTGTGTTGTCTGTGAAACCTTGTAAGGCAAACAAGATGCCTGAACTATGAGGTATAACATAATACGAAAGAAAGTCAGGCCAGAACATTCTTGACTACTTAAGTAAATGTCTGTATTCTTTACTGATCCAAGTGAACACTTGTTCAGCAGTTGGTTTTGGATTTTTTGTTGGGGTTTTTTTTGTTTGTTTGTTTGGTATGGTTTTTTTCTTTGTTTTTAACTGTAGTGTTGGTGTTGCAGGCAGCAAGCAGTGTACCAAAAGTTTCAGTAGCAATTAAAGGCAGTTTACACAAGAAAATCTCACATTTCAGCACCAACCAGCAGTTAACCCAACAAACTTAGAAGGCAAAGACTAAAAATTCTACTTGTTTCTCTTTTAAGAGAAAGGTGCTGGTGAAAGACGCTAGATTGACACTGTTAGAGACCTCCACTGGTGTTTCAGACAAATGACATCTTAGGGTTTTTGTTAGGCAGCAGCAAAAATATCCCCACACGCAAAGCATCTGATGAAGTGGGATTTTCTCCCACGAAAGCTCATGCGATAAATAAATCTGTTAGTCTTTAAAAAGAACCAGGAAGGAGTGACTGTAAGGGTGAGGGCCTGGTTTTCGCTACACATCCATTGATTTCCTTTGAGAGGACAATGTGCCTCTTAGGGTGCGTCTGCACTTGTAAATTAAGTCAACTGAAACTTGCTTAAGTCAACTTAATTTACTCTGCATCTACACTACACTTTCCTTAAGTCGACTTAAGCAGCTGCTTAAGTCGATTTAAGGAAAAATTAAGTCGACTTTATAAAACCTAGTTTTAAGTCGACTTGCTGCTTAAGTCGACTTTAGAAAGTCAACTTAAGTCAGTGTAGATGTGGAGTAGCCCTAAATCGACTTTAAGTCGACTTAGGGGACTCCAGGGCTTCCCCACTGCCCTCCCTGCCAGGGTGGCTGGCACAGCACAGCCTAGCTGTGTCCCCCCAAAGGGCAGGGCAGAGCCCTGCCCACCCTGCCCCTATGCCCTGCCAGAGTCCCTGTCCCCCTTTGCCCCATTGTACCAAGGTACAATGGGACAAAAGCTGAGCCCCCTGGCACTTGGCAAGGGGTGCCCCCCCTGCCACCGTGGACCTGTCCCAGGTCCACCTAGCCCCTACAAGTCAACCTAGGCATCCAGTGTGGACACTCTAGGTCGATTTTGTAGGGTCTCCTTTAAGTCGACTTAAAATTTAAGTGTGGACATGCTAAGTCGACTTAACAAAGTCGACTTAAAGTCGACTTTGTTAAATCGACATAGCTAAATCAACCTAAATTAACAAGTGTAGACAATAGCCTTAGTGACTGCTGTGGTGGTAGCTTTGGGGCCATGTACACCTGGGTACTAACAGCTAACTATATCCCCATAAAGGAGTTCTCCATACAAATCTGCAAAAGCACCCTATTGTTCGCTTTCAAATCCTTCCTTAAAATTCAACTCATGATGTTTACAAATCATTTGATGATAACTAGTGATGTGACTGTGGTCCATGTATGTATGGTCCATGTATGGTCCATAAGAATGTATCATTCCCATCACAGTCATCCCACTGTTACCATGTGCCGTCCCCATCTGTTTGTTGTTGTCTCATCTTCAATTTTGTCTGTAAACTCTAGAAGAAGAAGAAGAAGACTCCAACAAATCAGTTAATATAAAACACTGGACTGTTGTAAGATAGGAACAACTATTGGTCACCATAAGCCTTGTCAAAATTTAGACTATTGGCATTAATATGAAAGATTTTATATCCAAGATGTACTCAAAGAAACCATCAAGATACTATTGTTAAAAATCCACCGTATTATAGGGTAGATTCGGGGTAGTATTTCCTGCCTCCTTCAGAGTCCATCACCTTTCTAGATATTACTAGTTCATTACTATCAAGACTTTATTCCAGGGGATAATAAAGAACTCCCCCAGCCCCACCCCCACCCCCTTTTCATTACACCAACCTGCATCATCAATTCTTTTCTAAAAGATCTTCAACATCTTGTCTAATCAAATGATACAAATTGAATACAGTACAAAATCTACACCAAACTGAATGTACTTCAAAAGTACTCTTAATATAAGCATGCCAGGAGGTGCTTTCTCTTTCTGTTGTTATTAAAGATTGCTTTTGTTTTTATGCAAAGCAAAGAACTACGTTCATCTCCCTCACTGCTTCTCTGCAAATGCATCCATCTGGTATGAACTCTATTACAGGCTAACAAGATCGATTTTTGTTGGTGTCTATTGTGAAAAGATTGACAGCATATTATTATGCATGCCACATTATTATGGATCCCTTCCATCTTCTTTCTGAACATAATTTATCAAATTTTATGATAACAAAAAGATTACAACTAATTTCTATTAGGAATTACGATGAAAACTTTGTAGGGCTCAGATGACATCACATCTGAGTATTCTGGGATTTCAGGCACCTGTCTCAGAAGCATCTAATGCTGGCCACTGTTAAAGACAAAATAGTGGACTAGATGGACCACAGGGATGATCCAGTATGATAATTCTTATATTCTTATTCAGTGCACATTGTGGTAGCACTCACAGGGCTAGAACCCAAATCACAGTGGTCATCTGGAAGACCCAGCGTCAATTTCCTGCCCTTCCAGAAACATCCTGTGAGAGTCTGAGTAAATCATTTAAATCTTTCCATGCAAGTTCTCCACTTGTAACACAAATATAAAAGCATCCTCCTACCTCAGAGAGAGGTTGTGATGTACTCAGATACTATAGTCATGAGAACAAACAAGGAGTCCTGTGGCATTTAGGGTAGGTCTACACTAGCAACTTAGGTCAACTTAAGGATGCTTAAGTCGACCTACACAACGCCATGTCCACACCTGGCTTTCATTAAGTCGCCTTAAGTGTTTTTTAAGTTGACTTAATAACTCCCCCTCTTTAGGTCAACTTAAGGCTTAAGTCGATTTGTTAAGTTGACTCAAAACCGGTATGGACGCCCTAAGTTGATCTAATGCCATAAGTTAACTATGGGAGATGAGCTGGGGAGAAGGGAGCCACAGGCAAAAAGGAGCTGCGGCTCGCAGGGAAGAAGGAAGCCACAGCTCCACAGCAAAAGGGCGCAACGGCTCCCTGCCGAGAAGGGAGCCGTGGCTCCCAGGCAAAAGGGAGCCGCGTCTCCCCGGGACAAGGGAGCCACAGCTCCCCCGGGACAAGGAAGTCATGGATCCCCCCAAGCCACTGCTCCCTTGTCCTGGGGAGCCGCAGCTCCGTTGTTTCAGGGAACCGTGGCTCCCCTCTCGGCAGGGAGCTGCGGCGTCCTTTTGCCAGGGAGAAGAAGGGAGCCATGGCTCTCTTCTGCCGGGGAGCTGAGGCACCCTTCCCCTGAGCCGCGGCTGCCCCGAGCCATGGCTCTCCGTCAACCTAACACCTGTGTGTATGAGGACTCAGGCAGTCGACTTAAGTTTTTAGCGTAGACTCTCTAAGTCGACTTAACAAGCTTGACTTTAAGTTGACTTAACAGAGTCAAATTAGGTTTTTAGGTGTAGACATACTGTTAAAGACTAATGAATTTATTTATTGCATAAGCTTTTGTGGGCACAATCCCACTTTGATCAGATGAATGAAATAGAAAATGTAGCATGTTAGCTGTAAATATAAACATATAGAGAAGGGTGAGTCACAAAGTAAATCCAAACAGTTACAGAGGTTATTTAAGTACTTTAGATAGAAATGTAGCCCTCGACCCACAAAGGGATATAGGCACCAGACTCCATAACTCCCTTGCAACTTTTACCTCAGTAATTAGGGTACTAACCTGGTATGGGAGAGACCCTTGTTTGATTCCCTCCTTTTCCTGATGGAAAGAAGATAGATTTGGGTCTTAGTCTCATAAGACTAGGGATTTTGTCCGTAGTCTCATAAGAAATTAGAAGTTTTGAAGTGCTATCAATTTATTTTGTTTCATAAGTATTGTAATTGTGAAATTACTGTTTTCACAAAGACTGGCAGATTTGTCTCAGGAAAAGAATTGCCCTTTCCATCAACAGACACTGTTCCTGATGCCAAATGTCATGTAACTGAAAGTTTATCACCTTATGTAGTAAACTGCCACAAAAAAAACTTTCTACAGTGAAATCGCCTTCCTCTGCAGCATCAGAGATGGCCACATCTGGAAATGGGACATTGGGTAGAACAGGCCAGAGCTCTGAGGTGGCACCAAGCATTCTGTCTCAGATTGGTTCCTGATCCCATTGGGTGCGTCTACACTTATAAATTAAGTCGATTTAAGCAGATTTAAGTCGACTTAATTTACTCCACGTCTACACTGAGCTTTCCTTAATTCGAATTAAACTGCTCCTTAAGTCGAATTAAGGAAAAACTAGTTCAAATTAAGACATCATGAGGCTGCATGTAGTGTCTCTGTGAGCTTAGGTGTCCTCTGGTTATTATGAGGACACAAGGACCAACACTGTGCCTGAACCTTGTGAAGAGTTATCAAATGGGAAATTCTTTGTACCCTTTCCCCCATGCATGCAACCTTGCACACACACAAAAAAATTAGGCACGTACTGCTACAACTACCTCCTCTTTTTGGATCAGCATATTTGGACTGTAAGGCATAGGTAAGGGGTCGGCAACCCCTCGTGCATGTGCCAAACTTGGCACATGGGCCAATCCTGAGCGGCATGCAGACCGTTCAGTCTCCCCCATGTGGACCGGGGACCGGCATGGCCTGGGGGCTGGCGTAGTCCAGGGCCAGTGTGGCTCAGGGGCCTGCACAGCTTGGGGCTCAGCTAGCAGCCCCCTCCCCCAGGAACCCCAGGTACCCCCTCCAGGGACAGCTGCCCCCCCAACCCGGAGTCCCTGGCTCCGCCCCCTTTTGGCCCCACCCCCAGCACCTTCTGGGGTGTGGTGGGTGAGGCTGGTATGGGGGCCAGCAAAGGTTGCCAACCCCTGGCATAGGTGCTAGAATTAGGGGAGCATGTGGTGCTGCTGCATCCCCTGATTTGAAGTAATTTTCATTACATACTGGGTTGAAAATTTGCTTCAATAGCTCTTAAAACCCTCGCCATAAAAATCATTCCACCACCCCTGCTCTCAGATTCATCTAATCCAGAATCTTCTGTCTGACAATGGCCAATACCAGAAGCTTCAGAGGAAGACGTAATTGATCCTATAGTAGACAAGTCTTCTTAGGGACTTTGTATGACAGAATGTACCTGTGTTCATACCCTACACAATATTGTAATCATTTTTATAAAAAGCATGTCTTTTAAGGTATCATCTGAGAACTCATAATTTTCTGGTCAGCACCATTCAGATAAAATATGTGTAGAACATCATATATAGTTTTAAGATGTCCCTGTATGATGTTATTAATACATGTTCCAAACCCCACAGCCCTGCCTAAACTGAGGTTGGCAAACTGATTTGTCCTAAACAAAGGAATGAGTACTCAACTTAGGCTTTGTATACACGATCACTGTATTGCGCCTTAAAAATCATTACCGCACAATAGCTAGCACGGTGTACATATGTGCAATGGTGATGTAGCGCGTCAAGCGCCTTGCTGTAGCGCAATCCAACAACCACTTCGACGAGAGTGGTAACAGCTGTTGCGTATCATCTGTTGCGCGTTTGCGCTTGTGTGTACGCTTACCGTGCAATGATCGGCCTCCGGAAGTGTCCCATCATTCCCAAGTCGTCCTCTCTGGACTTCCCCCCACCCGCTCTTTGGCAGTGACGAAACTGTCCCCGCCCAGAGTTGAATCCCGGGATTTTCAAATATTTCGTCAGTTTCATTTACTGGTATTTTCCTCGTGGAGTGGAGTGGAGTGCAGCAGTGTCCCCAGTAGCAATGGCGACCCGTCGCGGAAGACGCGCACCCCTTTGGTCCACGGCAGAGGTGCTTGACCTGATCAGCATCTGGGGAGAGTCCGCTGTGCAAGCGCAGCTTCGCGGCAGCAGACGAAATTACGATACATTTGGCATGATTTCTCGGGCAATGACGGAGAAAGGTTATGATAGAGACAAATTGCAGAGTAGATCAAAGGTGAAGGAGCTAAGAATCAGCTATCAGAGAGCGAAGGAGGGAAACCGGCGATCGGGATCAGTGCCTGCTACATGCAGGTACTATCAGGAAATCAGAGCCATCATCAGTGGTGACCCCACAACAACTCCAAACACCACAGTGGACACATCTCTAACCACAGATGAAGTCAATGCCACAATGGAGCTGGATGAGGACCTTGAGGAGGTGGCAGGGGAGACGGAGGAGGACCCGGGGCAAAGCGCAGCAGCGTGTAGCCAGGAGCTGTTCTGCACCCCCGCTGATACGTCCTCTCAAGAAGACATTAATTGCAGCATGTCCCTTGAGTCGGCTGAGGGGGGCTCTGGTAAGTTTCTGATTTGTAATGCTAAAAGTCTGTCTCACGTTAAAATATCATTGTGCGTTGCAGGGGTGCTTGCTGTGTCTCCCCGCTGTGCACGCTCCTTACTCCCCATCCATGAGAAGGGCATCAACACAAGCAGTGATTGTGAAGTAATCATCTGCATTTAGGTCAGTAAATGATTCTTCAATGTACCTCCAGAGCCTAGTACTCAGATTGGATGGGA
This sequence comes from Pelusios castaneus, assembly GCA_007922175.1. Taxonomy (NCBI): domain Eukaryota; kingdom Metazoa; phylum Chordata; order Testudines; family Pelomedusidae; genus Pelusios; species Pelusios castaneus. The sequence goes on along the minus strand of ML685888.1, from coordinate 509,619 downwards.
TGGCGTTTGTGCCAACGCTCCCAAAGACGGACACTTTGCCCCGCCAGATGCAAAGCACAGCCCTGGGAACCATGGCCGCAAACAGTGCAGCATACGGTCCCGGCTGGCTGCCAGCGGCATGTAGGGGATGTATTCTAGCGGGCAGGGGCACTCTGAGGAGAGCGATATCGGGTTCCATCTTGGTGCCCAATGCTGATTATTAGCCCCCAGTAAAGCTGTCTACTAGGACGTACCTTGTCCGCTTCAGCAAGGCATAGGTTGAAGGTTGACCGCACTGCACCTTCCAGAGTAATGTGCTACTGGAAGTTTAATTTTCTTATCCTGGCTATGTGTAAACAGCAGCTTGACAATTATTTCTTTCTTTAGAACAGACCTTGAGAAGGCCGTTGTCTACCCCCACTGCCCGAATGAGAAACATTCGGCAGCGTGCACGAAGGAACAGGGAGGATATGTTTCAGGACGTGTTGAAAGCTACACAGGAGTCCTTGAAAACTGCACAGGAATCCTCCTCTGCGACTAGAGCATTCAGAGCTGAATACCAGCAGATGTTGAAAACACACACCGAGGAACTGATAAGCGTCATGAAGGAGCAAACAGAACTGTTCAAGAGCATGATCGCTTTGCAGTCCCAGGCGATTAATGTTAGGGCTCCACTACAGACACTGCAGCCGCATCTGCCTCCCACCCCCCGTAGTCCCTATAAGAATTTCTATGAAGTGCACGCGTCCCACCATAGCATTCCAACAACTAGCTTTCTTCCCCCGTACTTTCTAGAGCCCCGCAGCTACACACACCTGTAACCCCAACCTTTTAGGTTTGAATAAAAACAGAATAAAATCATTTGATTAAGGCTTTATTTTTACACATGGCTGCTTTCATAAGGTGCATCAGATGCACCCTAAAAGAAAACTAGGGGAGGGAGTGATTGAAATGCTCCCTGAGTGACTCCCTTATGCGAGAAGCTTCCCCTTTAGCCCCCCTAATACTCCTGGTGGCTGGCTGTTGATAGGCCTCCTCGAGGCGCTGTGCCTCCGTAGCCCACACTGGGCAAAACTTTTCTCCCCAACTTTTACAAATATTATGGAGGACACAACAAGACGCAATCACAGCAGGGATGTTGTCCTCCAATAAGTGCAGCCGCCCATACAAACAGCGCCAGCGGCCTTTTAAATGGCCGAAGGCACACTCCACAGTCATTCTGCAGTGGCTCAATCTGTAATTGAACCGCTCCTTGCTTTGATCTAGATTACCGGTGTATGGCTTCATGAGCCATGGCATCAGTGGGTAGGCTGGGTCTCCGAGGATAACTGTGGGCATCTCCACATCCCCCACTGTAATTCTTTTATCAGGGAAAAAGGTACCTCCTTGCAGCTTCTGGTACAGACCGGAGTTCCTGAAAATGCGGGCATCATGCACCTTTCCCGACCACCCAGCATTGATGTCAGTGAAACGCCCCTTGTGATCCACGAGTGCTTGCAGCACCATGGAGAAGTAGCCCTTCCTGTTGAGGTACTCGGTAGCGAGATGATCCGGTACCAAAATAGGGATGTGTGTGCCATCTATGACTCCCCCGCAGTTCGGGAATCCCATGGCAGCAAAGTCATCCACAATCTCGCTAACATTCCCCAACGTCACCGTCCTCTGTAGCAGCACACGATTGATGGCTGTGCAGACTTGTGTTAGGGCTATTCCGACGGTGGACCTCCTGACTCCAAACTGGTTTGCAATGGACCGGTAGCAGTCAGGAGTCGCCATCTTCCAAACAGCTATCGCTACATGCTTCTCCACAGTGAGGGCTGATCTCATGTTGGTGTCTTTATGTCGCAGGGCAGGGGCCAACTCTGAGCACAGTTCCAGAAATGTTGCTTTCCGCATTCTAAAGTTCTGTACCCACTGCTCGTCATCCCACAGCTGCATAACAATGCGATCCCACCACTCGGTGCTCGTCTCTCGCGACCAGAAACGGCGTTGGACCGTGTGCAGATGGTCGGTGAAGGTGCTGAGCAATGCGGTGCTGTTGCTCTGCATGGCATCGATCAGCCGCTGCTCCTCTGTGTCACCCTCTGGCTGGGAGCTCATAACGTAATGAGCAACCATCCGAGATGTGTTCAGCATGTGGAGGGCGAGAGTGGAGACCAGAGCAGGATACATGCTGACGCTGATTTTGTTGCTTTCCAATGGCGCGCTCCGTGCAAACACTATTGAAAATAGGCGTGAGTTGCTATTGGCAACGCGGAAGATGCTAGGGAAACGCACTGCACCACGGGAAACATCTAGTTTACCCATGGTGCTTTGTGCTCCTTTCCTTCATCCCATGATTCCAAGCGTGGACTCAGGGAAAATGGAACGCTGGGATACGTGCCCAGAATTCAGTGCGAAAATGCGCATTACAGCGAGGAATTCTGTGATGGAACAAGGAGCGACGTGTGTACGCGCTACACCGCGATAAACATCACGTGCTTCTTATAGCGCTGTTCAGAAGTTGCGCTATAATCTGATCGTGTAGACAAGGCCTTAGTTTGGATTTAAACAGTAAATAGAGTCATCATGCAGGAAGGGAAATAAAGAAAACTCAAACATTTGAGAAAAAGCCAGCAGGGGCTTCCTTCCACCTGTCTTCTAGTGCCTAGCTGAAAATATTTTTCAAAACAGGGATTGAAACTAAAAAAATGGAGGGGCAAGGCACCCCTTTCTTTCTCCCTGTCCATTGCATTCACTGCACCTGAGGCAAAAAAGGAAATATTCACTGGACTCACTGGAGAGGTCCTGACCTACAGGGTTTGGTCAGTAAGAGAGCTGAAAGTGTGCAGTGCCAGTGAGAAGCTTTGCTTTGACCCGATAGAATTTATTAAGTTAGGTATTAGTAAGTACCTTATCTTCATTTTTCTTGTAATGATTTCTGACTTCTATGCCTCATTAATTGTACTCACTTAAAATCTATCTCTTTGTCATTAATAAACTTGTTTTCCTGTTTTATCTAATCCAGATTGTTTACACTGAAGTATCTGAATAATTATTTGAGACAAACTGGCATATTATTCCCTTTAAGAAATAATGGACTAAAAATATTTTGTACTGTCCAAGAGAGAGCTGGCAGTAAAGGACATACATAGCTGGAGGAAAATCTGAGATGGGGACTATGTTGGGTTCACCCTCTATAGCAGTTTTTCCCCTCGTGACACACCTGACGAATGATATTCCCCTGAGTGACACACTACAATCTGCCAGCGGTGGTGCTCAGGCTGGGAGCACTCTGCACACTGCAGCTGCCTGGGCTCAGGAGCACTGCAACCTCTGGAGCGCTCCTAGCCCAAGCACCGCCACTGGCTCCCCTCGCCCTGCTTCCAGGCTGACTGGTGTCTGGAGCGCCACAGAGCACTCCCAGCTCGGGCACTGCCACCACCGCCAGATCACCTCACCCTGCTCCTGGGCTGGCTGGTCTCTGAAGACCAGCCAGCCTGAGAGCAGGGCGAGGCCAGCTGGCAGCAATGGCGCTCGGGCTGGGAGCATTCCGGAAACTGTGGTGCTCTGGAGACTAGACAGCCAGGGAGCAGGGCGAGGGAGGCCAGTGGCGGTGGCAGCAGCACTCAGGCTGGGAGCACTCTAGAGGCTGCTGCACTCTGGACACTGCGGCGCTGTGGGACCAGGGAGGGGGCACAGTCCAGCCAGCGCAGGCTGGCACTCCAGCATTCTAGCTTGCTAGGTCTGGGTTTGTTTTTTTTTTTGGGGGGGGGGGGGTGCACATGGGTGGGCAGTGCCCCCCCTCACTTCAGTCCAAGGCTATGGGCTGCAGCTTCTAAGCCCCTTCACTCATCTGGCCCTGGCTCCTGCCTGTGTTGCGGGGCAGGAGTGGACTGCTGAGGGCAGTATGCGGCAGGAGCCCCAAGCTGGCTCCAAGCCAAGCTGCTAATTTTCTGCAACACACCCAGGGCTGTCCTTTTGGGGGGGCAAGTGGGACAATTGCCCCAAGCTCCATGGTTACGCAGGCCCTGCACTGCCCCGCTCTCAGTGAGACAGTGTGAGGCCTGTGCTGCTGCCCCCTCGCTGCCGTGCTTCGCCCTGCTCCCTCCTGTCCCGTTGCCTTCAGTGGCAAGCCGAAGGCAGCAGGGTGGTGTGGGGTGGGGCAGGGTGAGAGTGCTTTGCCTGGTGGCCGGGCCCTCCCCGCCCCCAGGACGGAGAAGACAAGCCCAGGGGCAGGGCGGAGAAGCAGAGCCCAGCTCTGGGCCAGCCCGCCCCACTGATGGGGCGGAGCAGCCGGCTCAGGGAAGGGACAACTGCATGGGGCCCGGCCACTCTGGGCCAGCCCACACGCCCCGCCCCCCCAGCATGTGGGGAACCAGGGGCCCCTAAGGCCAATTGGCCCCATCCCCCCCTTAGGGACAGCTCTGGGCACACCTCCTGGCGTTTCGTGACACACCTTTGTGTCCCAACACAATGGCTGAGAACTGCTGCTCCACAGTATAACCAAGGCTGATGAGAGCCAGAATGTAATCCAAGTGTGCCTGGCAGGCTGCAATTACACACAAACACTCAGGGTGTGACTTGGATGTTGGAAGGCTGTTTGTGAGCAGCCCAGGTGGGAGCTACTTTAGCAAGGCATTGTAAGGCACCCAAGACAGCAGGGAAGAGATGACAGAAAGCTCATTAGTCTGGAATGTCTGCTGGCATGTCACAATTTGTCATCATATCAGGAGCGAGGGAAAAAGAAAGGAGGGGCAGTCACAGAAATGGAAACAAAACTGATGGAGGCATAGACTTCCATCCAAGATATCTTTAAGGAAATGGGACTGGAGGAGGAAAAGAGTTAAGAGAGTTAGGAGGAAAAAATGGAAGAGAAAAAGGAATCAAAGTGGAAATATGTATCATCTCTAATCAAACAAGCAGCAAAGTGTGTGAGGAATGATGAACTTTATCATTGTGTTGCCACTAACTATAAAAACATCAGAAGTTTGACTCAGCACTTCTAACAGCAAGAGTCACTTTAAATGAACCTCCAAATGGAACTGCAGAATTCTCAGGCATTGAAGGTGAAGGAGGAAGGCAGGGAGGGAAAAAAGCAAGGAAGGAAATCAAAGTCATTTAATGCAGGCTAAAAATCCAGACTGATACTCTGGCATGAACCAAGATTGTTTTTTTTAAAAAGAAAAAAGATTACATGACAGCTGTCAAGAAACATCAAGTGGGAAATTAAATTTGTATTTCACTTCTGTGTGAAAATGTCCTTGTTTTGTTTTGGGATTTATAACAGATCTTTAACATTTCTGATATGGCATTTGTCTTCTCTATTATTACAATTATATAGTTTAAAAGAAAAAACAAATTTGATAACTTCCACCTATAGAAGTCTAAAAGAAAGGTAGTACATTAAAAGCATACTAGATTGTATTCCTATACTGCCTTTCATCAAAGGATCTCATAGTATTTTTAAAATGTTATTATTCTTCAATTATTATTATTATTGAATTTTCAGATGATGAGGTTGAGACACAGAAAGATTAAATCTTTATATTTTCCAGCGTGGTTACAAACAGGAGATGCTGATGTGTGTTTAGAACCTTGGAAATTCAGACTAATTTTGTATGTCTTAAGATTTATAGCCACAATAGTAAAGTATAAATCTTTAATTGTTCTTCCCCGCCTCATCTAAAAAATGGAATAATATCCATTTTAATGCTGATTTCAGCACCTATGAAAATCAGGTCATCATGTCTATTGAGATGTCTATCTTATTTATCTAAGGTCACTCAGAAGATATGAGAATAGAATTCAAAGCCTGTTTTCTAACTGCTAGATTTCAAGGATCAGAAAAGGTTAGCTCTTTCTTCCTTCCAGAAATTTCCATTGTGACCCTACATTAGTGAGCTCTGCTCAACACTAGAATCAAGAATATTGAAGTGCCAGCCCCATGATTTCTGCCTGATGGTTCTCATTCCTGAATACCAGAAACTACATCTCCTTTTCAATGTAATTATACATGATTCTTATGGAATGCAAATATTTTAGCCAGGGCCACAACAAGGTCAGCGGCCATTGAAACTTTTTCATCAAAAATCCTACTGCACTTAAGTAGAGAGATACAGCCTGCCTCAGTGTGATCTGGGCAGAAAAAAGGATTAGTATGAAAACATTTTGCAGATTGGCTGTCTCGCCACTGAACCACAATTGATAACAGTATAAAAGTGTCACCAGTGGAATCTCAAAAAATACTGAAAAGAAAGATTTATAGATGGCCTTACGGGTGTGATGCTCAGAAATTTTATAGTCTGCTACAATAGAGGGAAATCTTGACTCCTGAAAGAACTTGTCTCTCTACTCACAACCCTAGCAATTCTGTTTCTTCCTCTTCCTCCAGCTGTATGTCAGAAGTTGAAAATTTTGTTTATCATAAGTTGTACCTTGAAAGATTTCCCAAGGCAAGCTGGAGAGGTTTGTTATGATCAAAACACAATTAAATGGTTAGCGTATATTGAGGACAATTACAACATTCCTTTACTTGGCACCCCAAAACTGATTTTTAATTGTAACTGCAAATAGGTAAGGTATCCTTTTGCTAGTTTTGAATACTGAAAATGTACAATGACTGATAGTTGGGAAGGTGAAAAGAGAGACATTTCATCAAGATGCCACCATGTCTGCTTCTCCTGATGCTTCAAATTCTGATGTCAGTTCTGACAACCTGAATTATGAATGGTGTGGGTGTCTGTTGACAGTTGAATATGAGAGGCTAAGACAGAAGAAGAAATATTCAAGTAGGAAATTATTTGCGAGGATATACTGACATTATTAGTTTCACTGATTTGGTTCTAATAAATAATTTGATAAAATCTAAAATGCAGAACTCACCAATGTTCTCTGATGATGTGTATAAACCCTGCCCTAGTGATAAATGGGTTAATAAGCTGCTCTGGACAAGGCTGGCCTCACCTCTCTGGCGCTGTCAATCATGTCATGGGTAAAATAAGGGCTTAAAAGCAGGAAGTTCACAGTATTTCTGGGCAGCTCTTAGGGTATATCTACACTAGAAAAGTTAAGTTGACTCTGTTAAGTTGACTTAACAAGGTCGACTTAAGTCAACTTAAAATCGACCTTGTTAACTTGACTTAGAGAGTCTACATTAGAAATTTAAGTCAACTGCCTGCATCCACACACGCAGGTGCTAGGTCGACGGAGAGCCACGACTCCCCAGGGAGAAGGGAGTCACAGCTCCCCGGGCACAAGGGAGTCATAGCTCCCCCAGTAGAAGGGTGCCGCAGCTCCCCAGGACAAAGGAGCTGTGGCTCCCCCAGGAGAAGGGAGCCATGGCTCCCCTTCTCCTGGGGGAGCCGTGGCTCCCTTGTCCCAGGAGCCGTGGGTCCCCTCTTGGCAGGGAGCCATGGCTCCCTTCTGTTCAGGGAGCCGCTCAGGTCCCAGGGAGCTACTTGTCCCAGGGAGCCACACATGGCCTTGTCCCAAGGAGCCGTGCATGGCCTTCTGCCAGGGAGCCTTATCCTGGGGAGCCTTGTCCTGGGGAGCTTCCCAGGGAGCCTTGTCCTGGAGAGCTATGGCTCCCTTCTCCCTAGCAGCAGATCCCACGAGCCACGGCTCCCCCGAGTCCCAGCTCTCTTCTCCCCAGTCCTATGTCGACTTAGGAAATTAAGTCGATCTAGGGCATCTACACTGGCTTTAGGTCAACTTAACATGTCGGCTTAAGTGTTAAGTCAATCTAAAGAGGGGGAGTTATTAAGTTGACTTAAGGAAGCGCTTAAGTCGACTTAATGAAAGCCCGGTGTGGATGTGGTGTTCTGTAGGTCGACTTAAGCGTCCTTAAGTTGACCTAAGTTCCAAGTGTAGACATAGCCACCCTGAGAGACAGCTCATAGTGGCTCTACAGCTCCCAAGGGAGATGCCTGTAAACCTTCAGGGAAACTGCCTGCAGCAGGGCCATTTACCAGGCTCCTCCTCCATGCCCAAAAGGAGACAACAAATCTTGTATAATGGCAGGGTAGAATAGGTTTGGCAAGCCCCATGGCAAGTCATTAGGCAATTGATTCCATCACTCACTATTCCATTTGGGTCTAGGACATCTGAGACTATATTAAAATGACTAAGAGAATGGGAGCCAAAAGCCCTATCCCCTTAAAATACAAGTGAACTATTTAACTCCATTTGTGTTACAAACATGCCTAATTAGACAGATGTGGGCATCCTAGTTATTCTTCAGTGTCCATACAGTAGGAGGTGCCCATCAGCAGCCCTGGAACTGCAGCAGGCTTACATACTGCTTCTAACTTATTCAAATACTGACCAGTTGATAAAGCAAGTTTATGCCATACAAATGCACGCATTAAAAATGATTTACTTAAGGAGCCGGTACGTATGGGTGCAGTAGTGGGTTATATTTGTTTTAAAGAAAGCTCAGCAGTCCTTTAGAAAGAAAAGCCTGAACAGTAGTGGCTGACGACTACACTAGTAGGAAGGTATAACAGTTAGGTGAGCTTGTATAGCTCTATACCTTAGAGCCAATAGGACTGTGAGGGACCCAGGTCCAAGTGAATTTCCCTTACCCATCATCACTAGGTTCAGTAATCCCAGTATTGTCAATTGTTTTGATGTAAGACATTCCCTTCTGCCGGGAAGCTGCAGGTCCCTATGAGCTGCGGCTCCCTTGTCCCCAGCCCTAGGTCAATTTAGGAAATTAAGTCAACCTAGGGCATGCACACCGGTTTTAGGTCAACTTAACAAATTGACTTAGCCATTAAGTTGACCTAAAGAGTGATAGTTATAAAGCTGAATTAAGGAAGATCTTAAGTCGACTTAATGAAAGCCTGGTGTGGATGAGGAGATCTTTAGGTTGACTTAAGTGTTCTTAAGTTGACCTAACTTGCAAGTGTAGACGTACCCCTAATGATCAGATCCATCCCTTATGTTATTCTAGATGATGACCAAATCCAAGTCAATAGTTTAATACTGGTGCTTAATCATGATGTTGTTACCGCAAAAAAGATATAGTAGAGCCAAAAGATTGTATATATTTATCTCATTTAGACTTCAGTTGGACTACTCATGTGAGTCATTGCTCCCCATGCATGTAAAAGTTTCACAATCTGGCCCTAAGAGAAATTATTTCAAATATAGCAATAAAGCAAGCAAGTTCTTAGCTTACCAGTTAAGGGCATGATTCTACAAAGTCTTGATCACATAAGTAATCTCTAGCGCCGACAGAGGTGAACGTGAAGTATAAATCATCACTTTCCTAAAAGTCTCCTAACACGTGTAGTAAAGAATGCCTAAATGTATAACACATGCACAGACCCCAATGAGATTAATGCATTCAGGAACCAAACCCCATCTCTCCAATAATATTTTATGTGTCTCACCTGCTCATATGGTGTGTTATGACTACCAAATGTAAATAAGCCTCAGATGTACATTTATATTTAGGATTTACATTTTGTATTTGGTGGGAGTGGGGAAGAGCTTACGTTAAGTGCATTTGGAAATTTCTCATGTTGCAGTTTTGTGCTGTCCTGGTTTCTTTGGAGTTCTCCTCCCATTTTTTTTACAAGGCTTTAATAGGCTTTAAATGTAGTAGTAAAATAACTATAAGGCCACAAAATAGTCAAGTAAAAGACAGAATAACTCCCAAAATTTAGCAGATAATCTATAAATTGGCTTGCTGGTCAGTTTTTTTGCATCTCTGTGTAGTAGGAAATTTATGATGTTTCCTAAAACAGCTGGTTTAATGTAATTTTTACCTATTCTGAGGCAGAGAGAAACTTGTATAAAAGTTTTGGCCAACTTGTAAAGTTTGGCATGCTTCCCCCAGTTGGTGTCCTGCACAGCTACAGGTTTTTTATATTTGCCTGGAGAGCAAGTTTTACCAGTTTCACATTCCCATATTTCATGTACCACATTACATACCTTAACAGTTCTGTAATGTTCTGTATATTTTATTGTGTAGTGCTTTAAATTAAGGGTCCCAATTACATATTAAAGATTCTATAAGATATTTAGGCTGTACGTTTGAAAGATACATTGGGGATTTTGAGATTCTCAATTCCCATTAAAACTAATGGGAATTAGGTGTCCAAATCCCATAGGCATCTTTGAAAGTCTCAGCCTTATTGTATGCTAAATAAATACTCATTGTTAGAAAGACATTTATTGAGGTTTAGCAACTTCATTGCAATCAGATGTAAAATCCTGGATTTTCTGGAGTGTGGTGCCAAATCCTGCAGGTTCACATGGGACTTTCTTTCTTTCTTTCTTTCTTTCTTTCTTTCTTTCTTTCTTTCTTTCTTTCTTTCTTTCAATGGAAGGGGGATAGAGGGAACAGGAAGAATATTGTGGTATTTCCTTAAAACGCCACAGAGAAGCAGCTTTGCTGAGCTGCTCATGGAGGCTCTCAGGCTATGTCTATACTTGAAAAGTTAGGTCAACTTTATGAAGTTGACTTAATAAGGTTGACTTTAAGTCGACTTAAAGTACACCTTATTAAGTCAACCTAACAAAAGTCGACTTAACTTTTCAAGTGTAGATGTCGCCCCTTTTTGACCTTATCAAGTTGACTTAACGTTTTAAGTCGACTTAATAAGCTCCACCAAGGCACAAATCCCCATCTCCACTGGTTTAAGTCGACTTAATAAAGTCGACTTAAGCGCTAGTTCGAATTAAAACGAGGTGTTATTAATTCGAACTAACTTTTCCTTAATTCGACTTAAAGAGCAGCTTAAGTCGACTTAAGGAAAGCCCAGTGTAGATGCGGAGTATTTTAAGTCAACTTAAGCCTCCTTAAGTCGACTTAATTTGTAAGTGTAGTCGCTCCCTCAGAGTGTAAATACCAATGATACATTACACTTTTCAACAGAAAGCAGTGGTTTCTAAATTATGACTTGGGTTGCATGTATAGGAATGTAACATGAATTAAGACCTTTGCTTAGAGCACTACACATGCTACTTAGCCTTATGTATGTAACAGGCTCCAATACACCACAAGTGAAATCTAAGGCCTGTGTCTCAGTTGGAGTTTTGCCATTCACTTCAATGGGACCACGTTTTCACTCCAAGTTCTCAAGTGCTTTGCTAAATAGGGATGGGCTTAAACATGTGGTTAAGTGCTTTGCTAACTCCAGGCCATACATTTGTTATACCTAATTTGTTTTAAAACTCAGTTAATAAGATTTTAGCCATCATCTGCTGTCTAAATAAAATAAAATTAGTTACTGATCCTTTTAATTCCTTAGCTGCTAAATCTTTATTGAAGGTATAAACAAATTAAGTTAACAAGACAGTTTGTGTCCCAAGCAACTCAAAAACATGCATACATTATTTTTTTTAAAAAAATCATTTTTCAAAACATACATAGCTGACTTGTGTTGCATATTGTTGCACAAGTAAATTTATTCTGATTCCTGTTTTTGGAACATGTGTGTTAGATATGATGTATGAAGCACATGTAGTTATTAAAATGTATATAAGTGAGATATATGTATTGCAAGATAAATATCACAGGACAGATCTATGCAATTGAATGTATTACGTTAGATGCCAAAGAAAGGTATTATGCAGAGTATATTAAAAGGGCATCCAATTGCTTATATACCGAGAAATCTTCATCATTAGAATGGAAGCAGTAGGAAAGACAAGAACTAAATATTGAAATAAGCACTAATGAATCTACACACATTACCTCAAAAAAGTCCTTCAACCCATGTCTTCAAATTACAAATAACCTGAAACCTTTAGCTCATTTATAGAAATATCAGAAAGAATAAATATTACAATATCCCCAAGTGAATGATACCCATTCCAAATGCTTGAAACTTTGCCTTATAGCTTTTAAAAATTGCTGGTAGTCTTTCTGGCAACTTTGATGTGTATATAGTAGTTATATATTCAGGTAGCAAACACCTGATCTTGCAAGAAGTGGGGCATAGGTAGTCAGGAGCAGCAGCCAGTCATAGGTGTGTTGGCATTCGCAAGTCAAGGAGAGTCATGAGGCAGTACTCAGTGAGCAGGTTTGGAATATTTGCTAGAGCTGGGATTGATAAACAAGAGGCAGGGTCAGAAACTAAAGATAGAATCAGATTGGAATCAGGAGGCAAGATTCAGGGTCAAAGATTAGAGATCAAAACGTATGGTGCTGTCTGGAATCACAGCAGGCCACAAATCTGTATTCTTGCTCAAACAACTTCCTGGGCCACCCACCAGGGTTAAATATTGTGCATGTGCCAATCAGAGGGCTGCAGGGTGCTGTCAATCTGGACACCTTAAATGGTACTTCCTGTAGCACCTAATCTCTGCAGTGCTATTTGATTATAGACCCATATGAACTGCTAGTGGCAATGCCCCAGATTGAGCAGACCTATAGTCTAATACCACAGATCCTTACAGGCCTTCCTGGTTATCAGCTAATTAGTGAGTCAGGTCAATTGTCAGCAGTAAGTATATTTAATAACAAATGGTAAAAGTGAGAGTTGCCCACTTTTCTCCTTCACACTAGTGATTATAATCTCCATACAAACACCCAAACTCTTTACTTCACCAGCAAAGGTTCAACAACCTCATTGATTGATTGATTTGATTTGATTTGATTGTAGAGTGTGCCCTAACATGTCTCACAATGCCTATGCAAAATGTAGACAAGATACAAAGGGGTAGCCATGTTAGTCTAATTCAGCAAAACAAACATGGAGTACTATGGCACTTGTAAAGACTAACAAATTTATTTATCTCATGAGCTTTTGTGAGAGAAATCCCACTTTGTCAGATGCTTGTAAGATGAAGAACTGGGGAAATGAGGAAACAGACTGACAGAGCCAGATGGGAACCCAGAAGCCAAGCCCTAGAAAGACTGAAAAATATAGTAACTTACATAGAAATGATGTTTCCAGGATAATAGAGTCTGGGCATAGAAAACTATTTACAGTATATAAGCAATCATTCAACACAAAGTAGAATGGATACTGAAGCAGAAGCATCTTGAATGAGAAGTTTATACATACCTAAATTACGAACTCAGAATACACACTTTGTGTAATACATGGACATAATAGTTTCTAGATTATGTAAACTCTCCTCCCTACCCCATTTTTGGCATTCCATTAAAAAGAAGCTTTCTGACACTCCCAGCACTTATCTCTCAATAATCAAAACATATTTGACATACAGAGAATAATCAATGGACTCTCCTATCCAAAGAGAGTCTCTAACCTAGTTGCCAATGTTTATTTCTTCTCTTTACTTATCTTAAATTGTTATTGTACCTCTATATAAAAATCTTAAAAATTCATTTCAGTATAGGTCTTAATACAGGAAGGTACAGTATAATGGCTTGTTTTATGACTAACTAATAATAAACTCCAAAGTCATATGTTGCCCAGCTATAGATACTGCTAAGGGCCTTACATCAAGAATCAGTGCAACACAACTTTATTTAGTGTAGTATTTGGCATCTGAAATGTCCACCAATTTTAGACTAAAGAGATTACGATAATTTTGAACAACAAGCAAAAAGAAATGCTTGGAAGTTTATCACTTTCAACAAAGTGATAGTCGTTGAGAGTTCAAGAAATCTTCCATCCATCAGGTTGGTTTAATAAGCAAGTGATTTTGAGACACCTGTCTATTTGCAACATAGCTAAATTATACCCCATTTGTTTTCATGTGATAGACATTGGCCTGAAATGTAGCAATTTATCATTCAAATCTCATAGAATATAATAAGAACAGAAGGTAAAATTTTCAAAAGCACATAAGAGATTTCAAATCCTACATACCACTAGTGATTTAGGCACTTAGGGATCTAAATCCCTTTAATTTTCAAACAAACAAGGAGTCCTGTGGCACTTTTAAAGACTAACAAATTTATAAAAGTGCCACAGGACTCCTTGTTTGGCTGACCTAAACTAACACGGCTATCCCTTTAGAACTCTAATTTTCAGTAAGACTTATGATCCTACATACTTAAGTCATTTTGAAAATAGGAATTAGGAGCTTAAGTTACTTTGGCCAAACATTTGAGATAAAAATTTCAAAAGCACCTAAATTATAAAATGTATATACCTAGAGTTAATCGTCTAAATAAGGGGATTATTTTCAGTTGCTGATTACCCATAATTCCTATAACTTTCAATAGGAGATTTTCCATTACTGCAATATCAAAATGGTATTTCTAATGTTATCATATCATGGTATTATTTTGTACTATACTGGTCAGTGTCTGTTATATGTCTCCTTTTATGAACTGACCACAATGAGAGCTGTTATAGCTTTTAGCCTGTATAACTCTTTAACATAAACTCTAGAGACATGCTTTTTAGTTCTGGAATTCCCTAGTGCCAGCCATAATAACAGCCGTTATGTTAATCAGTGGCTTGTTCAGTGTAAAACTTCTGTGGGTCTCAGACGCTCATGAAGCTCATCTGTACAGAGGAAGTATGGAAGCCACTGGTCAGTGTGTGTTACATGTCTCCAAAGGATATGGGTCTGTTACAGCTCTCATCTTGAGACACAAGGTCTTTAGCTGAAGCTGTAGCAACTCATTACACATCATAAAGTCCCTGGTGCTACCCAAGAGGGTAGCCATCACAATTATATTTACCTGCATACTAGCATAAGATATCAAGTAATAGACTTGATATAAAATACCTGTATACATGCTATATCATTTATTTCATTATTAAACTTCTGATCACATATTCTTATAAAACATCCAATGTCAAAATCCAATAATATACAGGACCTAAACCAATTAGCTTTAAGAAATATATTTTGCATTTTATTATATAATATTTTATATCTTTTTTGATTGTGCATTCTAACTTCCTTTTACACTGTATATTAAATTATACTTAGAGATGAGATTGTGGTTATTTTTCTGAATATTATTACTGAACTGAGCTGATGGAGAATTGTGTTGATTATATAGGACATTAGTGGAATGAGAAGAGGATTTTCAATATTATCACTTCTCAGCTTCCGATTTTCCTCAGAGATTTTTCACTCTTATTGCACATCTTCTTATTAGTCCTTCTCTTACAGGATCAGTACTTGATCCTTCAGACATTACAGAGAACAGCTTCAATGAGACTAGCCATCGTAATATGAATTCTACTAGGAAGTAGTTGTAGGGCTGTCACCATAGCTTCACAGGGTATTGTGCAGGTCTGATAATTCACCCTCTGAGACCCAACCACAGGATTGAGGTCATAGGTTTTTAGTTCCTCCTTCTTTCCATAGCAGATGCTTAAAAAGAAAAGTGCCTCTAAAGAAAATTAGAGTGATAGATAGCCATGTTCATAAGGAGAAGGTCATAGCCATGTATGTTTTGATCTGATGGCTCAAGTCATGCTAGTGGTTTAAAACAATATATCATAGAGTTTACGGAGGTCAATGGCAACCCTAAAAAGCAAATCCCTCTTTAAAGTAAGTGTAGTGGTTCAGTGGTGCCACTAGGGCCCCTGAAGGGTTAAAATGAGGCTTGGATGCAGTAGCCAATCAGGACCAGTATATAAGAGGGAGCAGCAAGGCAGAGAGTCTGTCTGGTCTGGGCAGCCCAGGGGAAAAGTTCTCCTGCCTGCCTGCCTGCCTGCCTGCCTGCCTGCCTGCCTGATGGAGCCAGCACCCTGGAGAGCTCCCAGTGTGGAAAAGCAGCCAGAAGGGCAAAGGATCCGGGGCAGTGGTCCAGAGGTGAGGGAGGTCTGAAGGGATGGCGGCTGGGACTCTGGAGCAGCTGGCCAGATGTGCCATGGCGGGGCAGCGGTCCAGGCAAGGGAGGCCTAGAGGGACAGCGGCTGGACTCTGCATGGTGAGACCAGGGGCTTGAGAAGAGGTCTGGGAGCCGAGAGCAGATGGCGGCTGGATCCGGACTGGTGAGAGGTGGCATGACTGGGGTGCGGGAAAGTCGCCCAGGGAATCGACGCCTGTGAAGTGGAGAAACTAGAGGGAGGCAGAAGTCCTCAGAGGAGGCGTTTAGGGTCCCTGGGCTGGGGCCTGGAGTAGAGCCCAGGTCCCTCCCTGCTCCCCAGTGTGTCAGGAACGGCATGGGTGGCAGGACGGGTACAAGCTTGCTGGCCCTAGACTGTTTTAAACTGTGGCTGGTGTAAAGCGAGCTGGACTGTGACCATGGGGAAGTGGTCAGTGTACTAAGCCTGACCCACTGCCACAAAGCGGATGAGGGGACCTACCTGAACCCTGGAAGGTGTGAACTTTGGGCTCAGCTGGTGGGCTGATGTCCCGGGCAAGGGGACTCGGTGACTGAGTCCGGTGTGTGGGAGCACAACACAAGCTACCAGCAGGGGGACCACTTGAGCAACTCCCTGATAACACCACCAGGAGGTGCGCTGCTGGTGAGCCCCATGCTGAGGAACCGCTACAGTAAGAAACAAATAAATGACCATGCAATATGGCAAGCCTACAAAAAAATCTGATTTTCTTCTCATTTGTGTTCGTGTCCTATGCCTACAAACATAAGGAATATCAAGTCCAATTTTCCTTGATGTTATTGGAGGATTTCCTGAAGAATTGAGCATGTAACACTGAGGACAACTGTCTTGTGTTAGGGCAGTAGCCTAACAGCTGGCAGACTTGAGTTCAATTCATTGCTGTGACACAGACTGCCTTGGGCAAGTGTCATGATCTCTCTGTGCCTCAATTCCACATTTGTCAAATATGGGGATTATAGTAGAACTATTTAGGAATTTCTTGATGGAATATTTTGTCATCCAAAAATGTGACTTGGTGAAAACCACAGCTGTTCCCAAGAAACAGTTGATCTTGAAAATTTCTTGATTCAAAACACTTCTTAAATAAGTTTTGAAATTGCTGAAACAATTCATCTTGGCATTTTTAAAATGAGAAACTTTGGCTTTCAGTTCAAAAGGACTTTTTGTTTAGAAATTTATTTTATACTAAAAAAGGCCAAATAAATTATTTAAAGGTCACAATCAAAGTGACACATTCAATTCACCCAATCTGAAATGATTCAGAATTGGACAAAAATTGAAATCTCAAAAATTATCATGGGCCAGGAAAATCATTTATCAGAAACATTAGATAACAGTGCTTTCCTACCTAACAGTTGTACTGTGAGGATAAATACATTAGGAATTGTGAGATGCTCAGACACTATGGATATGTCTACACTTAACTTTTCAAGTCAATTTAACAAGGTTGACCTTTTTAAGTCGACTTAACAAGTCGACTTAGCTTTTCAAGCGTAGACACAACGGAGAGCTGCTGTTCCCCACTGAGAAGGGAGCTGCGGTTCCCGGCAGAAAGGACCCACAGTTCCCTTCTTGACGGGACCTGCGGCTTCCCAGCAGAAGGTTCCCTTCTTGCCAGGACCTGTGCAGGCCCCGGGGAGAAGGGAGCCAGGCTCCCTTTTTGGCAGGAACAAGGGAGCCACCCCAGGTCAACTTTTGCAATTAAGTTGCCCACACCGACTCTAGGTCAACCTAACAAATCAACTTAGACGTTAAGTCAACCTAAAGACTGGTAGTTATTAAGTCAACTTATGGAAGTCCTTAAGTCAACTTAATGAAAGTCAGGTGTGGACGCAGCTTTATTCAGGTCCGGGGATAAGGGACAAGGCCACACTGACTTTAGGTCAACTTAACAAGGGACAAGGCCACACCAGCTTTAGGTCGACTTAACAAATTGACTTTGATGTTAAGTCAACCTAAAGACCGGTAGTTAAGTCGACTTAAGGAAGCCCTTAAGTTGACTTAATGAAAGTCAGGTGTGGACACGGCTTTATTTACTTGACTTAATCTTCCTTAAGTTAACCTAAATTGCTAGTGTAGACATACTCTGTGATATGAGGGCCATTTAAAAACCACAGACAGACAAAGTGAAGGTTAGAATGTGAAAGCACCCATTAATTGCAGAGGTGGTGATACTGAATCTCTAACAAAGAAGTCCTTTTCACCAAAATGGTCAACAGCTTCAATTAAAAAGTTGATCTGATACAGAACATTTTTCAGAGCTTATAAAAAGTTTTATCTAAAATTTTGAATTTTTAAAAAATGTCAATAAGTCTGTCACAAGGTACTCACTCACTGCAATGGGAACCTCTTCCTGCCTTTTGGGTGGACTAACTCTCTTCCAGATCTGATGCCTGACTTTGCAGTCTCTCAAGCTCTTGTCCTCTCTCACTCCGTCAGCACTCTCACTCTCCAGGAACTGCAGGTTCCTCATCATGACTCTGCCCTCTGTCCAGGTCACTATGTGGTTTCCCCTTTATAGGTCTACGATCTAGTGTGACATGAGTAACTCGTGTCATTTCTTGGTGTGACTGGGAAGGTAAATGGAAGGTTAAATCACAGAGGGGCTTAACAGGCAAATTGCAGAAGTCAGGATTTCTGTACTATCTAATACAAGCAGGAATTACCATGGGAAAATGGACATGAATGTAAAGATCACTTTATAGATGAACAGTGCATGGACAAAGCATGCTGTAATTCTCATTGGAGTTTCAAAATTTTACATAGATTTTTAAATAAAATAGTAAATGAAAATAAAATCAAAGATCTTAAAAACATGATTAAAAATCCCTCCCTTTCTCAGTTTGCTACCTTTCATTCTCTTTACTCTTGTCATGCTGTAATTTCTCACTTTTCTAATCCTAAATTCTTCCAGGACAAAGAGAAATTTGATTTCAATCTGAAAAAAAACAAACCAAAAAGAATATCCTCAGATTAAAAATAATAATCCAAGAAAACATTTAGATCTTTTCTACATTATAAAAATTACTAACATAAAAAAGGGCACAAATATTTTTCCCATATGCTAGTTAGTTTGAAGTGGTAGCTTCCTTCTGATGTGTTTGAAACCCCTCAAAATATTGCATCTGTTACCATTGCAACGCTTACCTAAATACCTCACTTTACAGCACTCAGGGTGCATCTACACTTAGAAATTAAATTGACTTAAGCTTGCTTAAATCGACTTAATTTAATCTGCGTCTACACTACACTTTCCTTAAGTCGACTTAAGCAAGCTGCTTAAGTCGACTTAAGGAAAATAAAGTCGATTTAATGAAAATTAAGTCGACTTTATCAAACCTACTTTTAATTTGACTTTAGGCTTAAGTCGACTTCCTAAAGTTGATTTAAGCCAGTGTAGACCTGGAGTAGCCCTAAGTCGACTTAAAGTCAATTTAGGGTTCTCCAGGACACCTCACTGCCCTCCCTGCTGGGATGGGCACAGGGAGAGCTTGGCAGGCCCCCCAAAGGGCAGGGCAGAACCCTGCCCACCCTGCCCCTATGCCCAGCCAGGGTCCCTGTCCCCCTTTGCCCCATTGTACCCAGGTACAATGGGGCAAAGTCTGAGCCCCCTGGCATTGGGCAAGGGGTGTCCCCCTGCCACCGTGGACCTGCCCAAGGTCCCCCTAGTCCCTAGGAGTCGACCTAGGTGTCCAGTGTGGACGCTCTAGGTCGACTTTGTAAGTTCCCCCCTAAGTCGACTTTAAATTTAAGTGTGGACATGCTAAGTCGACTTTAAGTCGACTTAGTTAAGTCGACTTAGCTAAAGTCAACTTAAATTACCAAGTGTAGACATAGCCTCAGAGTCTTCCCGTATTAGGATCCCATAACATATTTAATTCTTCCCCTTCTAAAATCCAATCAGGCAGCCATCCATCTTTAACCATTACATTTTTTTAAATGGGAAAGACTTATGCAGAGATGGAAAACATCTATTTTGCCATCTCCCTGTCAGTGAAAGTTTATTCTCTAAAGCATATTTCTCTTATATGGCTGTGGACTTTTAAAATTAAGTTTAGATCCCAAATAACATGAGTAGCTTGAATGACACCAAGTTCAGATAATAGAGAATTTGTGTCATCAGTAGGCAATGCCAAGAGAATCAATAGATAAGGAAAGACATTTTTTAATTTCTTTACTGCTATAAATGTTTGTGATGCTTTACAGACAAATAAAATACATAGCCAAAGTGACCTCTAATGCTAGGTTCCTATAGTGATATACTCATAGCCCTCTGAGAAAGACTGGTCTCTTTCTTGGTTGCCAATAGCTGAAGAGTTAAGACAAAGATAATCACCAAAATCGTTAGAATTATTAAAGGGCCTAAATATGAGATAGGTGCCTAGTTAGCTTTTCAGAAACTCCTACATACTCCTGGGGCTTAAATGCTTTTAAAAATCCCACTTTGTGCTTAGCTGTATCTTTAGGCACCTAAATACAGTTAAATATCTAGCCCCAGAACCCTTCTTTTTTAGGGAGTCAAAGTTGGCCTTAAAGAACTCTGTTTTTTGTATTTATAAACTTTGGTTAAAAAGCAAATTTAGTGAAAGTAAAGATACCAGGGAAGGAAGCCAGCCAGTTATTTACAGAACAGGTAAAACAAGGGCATCAGTCCTATCCTAGATCAGCTCACAATATCACCTCAGTCCTGACTTGCAGAAATCCCCTGTAAGAGTCAGAGGGTAATTAAATCTATATGCTCCTTTAGCCCCTGGACTCTCTGCTGAGACTGCTAATAATGGAGCCAGTTAAAGTCCACTTTAATGGCAATTTTTATGATGTAATCACTAATCTAGAAGGATTTGGATTGAGACCACCAAACTGATTTCACGTAAATCACTAACCAGCTGCAGATGGTATAAACATTTGGTCACCAGTGAATTACCATGACACTTATTCATGTTCTTCTAATAGACACAGACTCATAGGCTATGTCTACAGTGGCAATTTAAGTCGACTTAAGGAGGCTTAAGTCGACTTAAATTAAGCCGCATCCACACTAGGCTTTCATTAAGTCGACTTAAGAAATTCCTTAGTTCGACTTAATGAACGCTGAAGTCAACTTAATAAGAACTGCCTATTAGGTCAACCTAAGCCTGCTTAGGTCGACCTAACCCTTTAAGTTTAAGTCCACTTTGTTAAGTCAACTTAAGGGTGGTTAGGTCGACTTAACAAAGTGGACTAAGTCGACTTAAAGCTAAGTCGACTTAGTCCACTTTGTTAAGTCGACTTAATAAGGTCGATTTAAAGTAGACTTAAAGTCGACTTTATTAAGTTGACTCAAAGTCGACCTAACATTTCCTAGTGTAGACATAGCCATAGCCTCTAAGATCAGAAGGGACCAATATGATCATCTAGTCTGACCTCCCGCACAATGCAAGCCACAAAACCTTACCCACCCACTCCTGTAAAGACCCTCTAATTACTAAAGTTAAAGTCCTCAAATCACGATTTAAAGACTTTAAAATACAGAGAATCAGCCAGCAAGTG
Source organism: Pelusios castaneus (assembly GCA_007922175.1). Classification (NCBI taxonomy): domain Eukaryota; kingdom Metazoa; phylum Chordata; order Testudines; family Pelomedusidae; genus Pelusios; species Pelusios castaneus. Next base: position 488,386 of record ML685888.1, on the reverse strand, counting down.
AGCCATGCCCAATGCTACAGAGGAAGGCAAAAAATCCCCAGTGCCCAAGCCAATCTGCCCTGGGGGAAAATTCCTTCCCGGCCGAAAATATGGCAATCAGTTAAACCCTGAGCACGTGGGCAAGTCACAACAGCCAGCCAAGAAAAAATTCTCTGTAATAACTGAGAATCCAGCCCATATAATGCCCCTTCCCCTTCTGTGCCATTACTGCTCTATTCTCAGTTTTGTGTGTGAGGCTCTGTACAAAAAACCAAAAACATACACATAGGAGTGTAAGGAATCAGCAGAAAATCCTTTCATATAAAGAGGGGCATCAATTGCTCAATTCCATGCTAATCAAACAAAGGGGAACAAAGCATCTCATTAGGAGTAAGACAAATTATTTTTTCCTGTTTAGTGATGGGAGAGAAGACAGAAGAGATGACGCAACCAGAGACATGAATAGGATAAGGGGGTTTAAGATTTTTAAACATCATTAGCAGTATAATACTAGTAAAAGATCTTAATTTTACTAAAACATATCCATTTATATGGTCAATTCAGCTATGGCATAAATGGATGTAACTTTAGTTTAGCCCTTATGTTTCTATATGCAACTGATATCATTGTATAACTTGTCTGAGTTATCACTATCTTGAACAAGTATGAGAGCTGTGGTGAATCACTTAGCTTAGCCTATAAAATAACAATGGTATAATTAAATAAAAATTGGTTACACTAAAAGTTTGTTTTAAAAAAAAATCCTACCACTCATTCCCTTGGTATTTCATATATTCTTTTATATGAGCAATGGAGTAAAAACTGAATGACTCTCTTAATAGACAAAATCATTATTTTCAACCAATGCATAACAGCAAGACCAGATAGTGCCATGCTGCTGGAAAGGGTTGTTGAGGGGAAGGAGAGTGAAGAAGAGCTAGTGACAGCCACAATCTTAGGGCTTATCTGAATACGAGTGGATGGGACTAACTCTGAAAGATACGTCCGCACTGGAGCCTTAGGTCGACTTAAGGACTGTTAAGTTGACCTACAGACCACTGGGTCCACATTGGGCGCTTCCTTAAATCGACTTAACACCACTTCTGAAAGTTGACTTAACGCTTAACTTGAGCTTATTAAATCAACTTAAGGGCACTCCCCATCCACACTAGCTTAACTTGACCTAATTGGCCTCCAGGCCCCGGTGCAATGTGGGACAACTACCCACAATGCACCACTCCTCCGTCGACCTAGCACCTGCCAGTGTGGACGCTGGCAGTCGACTGGAGTTTTCAGTGTGGACTCTGTAAGTTGACTTAACAAGGTTGACTTTAAGTTGACTTAAAGTCAACCTTGTTAAATCGACTTAACAGAGCCTCCAGTGTAGATGTACCCAAAGAGGCCAAGAAGGAAAAGACAGGAAGTGAGGGCATAGTTCCATCCCTCTTTTCACCACCCAACAGCTTTCCACATGAAGTGCACATTGCAGTGGCCACACATTTCTTCTACAACAGGACAAATTCATTCCTGAAGTAGCTGCCCCAAAATCAATGGAATTACACCAGGGATTATTTTAATCCAATGTTTCTTGGAGTTTGTGCATGTGTGGTACCTAATTCCATCACTCCCAACACAGCCCAGTGCCTTAAAGAGCTTAAAATAAGATGACTATGTTGCCAACAGTCATGACTTTACTACAAGTTTGGTGTTTCCTTAGAGGTCCAGATCCTGGAGTCAATTGACTAAGAGTCCCACCTTCTTGTAAGTAAGTTTCTATCCCATATGTTTGTGGAGAAAAGCTTAAAAATGTAAATCAAATTACCCAGAGGGAAAAATAAACATACAGAAGATGAGACAAATAATAAACAAATTGTATTATGTTAAAAAAAAAAACCCTCATGATTTTTTATGGCCTGATTTATGATTCTTTAGCACTTACACTGCCAGATTTGTAACTCTGCTGTAAATTGTGAAATTAATGGTGTTAGGCTTTCTTTTATATCAATAATAACACAAGTACTTATACATTCTTTCAGTTTTACAGTTACCAGATTTATTATGTTATAATATATACTCATATTGTGTTAGTGACCAGGATTCCTGTGGAGCATATAAACTACCCTAATGGGAGCATTTCATACTACATCAGTAGAAAAAATAAGCCTATGGATTTTATGATAAAGCTGCAAAAGAAATATTAGGTAGTGTAGCTGAGCTCTGCTAAAAGAAAGGCATTGCTCAACCAATTTACCATATTATGCATCAGTTATACAATAATGATGCAACTTCTGGGTTCATCTGTGTTAGAAGAAAAGAAAAATAAGGCCCACTCAGACGAATGAGTAGATGATGTCTTTGATCAGGTTACTTGTTCCCCCTTATACATCCAACATAGCGGGGAGTAACCACACACCACCTGGACCCGTATAAGTAAGCCCAGAATATAGGGTTCACAGGATATATATCTAATTCTCTAACATGCAAATACAATATACATAATGCAACAGATACATGCATAATACGACAGGTTACATCATGCCAAAATCCCTACATGTTTTCACTATTCTTAATATGCAGGTTACAAGATTAGATTATACTTAATATACAACATACAATTAGCCCACCCATGTTTGTTGTTTATGAGTTATTTGACTACCAAATACAGTTCTGCCCTTCTGATTCCTTGCCCCCATCAGCCTGTTTACCAGGGCAAGACCTTTCCTTATTAAAGGCTTTCAGGTAGAACCATCACGGTAAACTGCCTTCATTTAACAGTGAACTGTTTTCACTTAGCGTCTGACAAAGTGGGATTTTCTCCCATGAAAGCTCATGCGTTAAATAAATTTGTGAGTCTTTAAAAGTGGCACAGGACTCCTTGTTTTTCACTAAACTTTTATTTGTTAGTTGTATTTTGGTGCTTTCCAGCAAAGTGGTTTGTTTACACATTAGTGTCTCAATTTGCCGTAACAAGTTTGATTTTTTTTTTTTTTAATCCAGTGGCCAGCAACTCAGTTAGTATGATAACATAAATTCCTACATCATGCTTTGGGACTTCCACTCACAGACCCATAATACACAAAACTACAGTTTGGTAGTTGGCATGATTTTCAATAATTGTCAATAACATTTCATTTCTATTATTTACCAAGGACCACAAAAGAATACTTGGCATTTTACAGACATGAGTGATGACAGGCCTCCACCCTGTCAAATTTATAGACTTAGGTCCTTCTCCTGCAAACACCTAAACGTTAGTCATCCAAGCAGTCTCACTGAACTCAGTAGGGCTATTCATATGTCTTAAGCCATGCTTGCATGCCTGGGACCTCATGACGCAATCCTGCAACTGAATCTACATAGATTCACACTAGAGCCCATGGGAAGGCAGCTGCAATACAAGAGGACAATCCTGCAAAAACATATGTATGACTGTAACTTAAATAGACTTCAGTAGACTTTATAAGTAAAGTTATTCTAGTGTGTGTTTTGCAGGATCTGGCCCAACTGCATACAACACACAAAGGATGGCAAATAGAGAGGGGAAGAAACCTGGATAGAGATATTTTTACAGCACATTTCTTGGCCGTTCAGCATTATAGCCCTCCTCGTTTATAGTTATTTTTGTTTATTTTTTAAAAGGTTGCCTTATTTTCTTTTTAGTTTTGTTTGATCCTTACCTATTTTGGATTTTTTTTCTGTAGCTATTTGGTTGTTTTCCTTTTGATTATTATACCAAAGGGAAATGCAACCTAAATATGTTCTCTATCTCTTCTGTGCTTTTTGTTCTTGTTGTTCTTTGAATAAATAACCGCTCCCCAGTCTTCTACTGTCAAATGCTCTGATTGTGCAATGAGATGCATGTGGACAGACCTCTGCATCTACATTAAAATTGTTGGACCTTTGTGTGGGTACAGGAATATGCCTGTAAACACCTCATTGTCCAAGGTGCCTAGATTTGGCCTGCAACAGTTACTACATTCATTTGTAAGAAAGGCTAATTTAATGATCAGTGCACTAGAGTAAGAATCTAGAACTGCAGAGTCAATTCCCAGCTCTGCCACAGACTTCCTGTTTGTCTCTGGGCAAGTCACTTAATCTTAAATTCCTCATCAGTAAAATAGGGATAATAAAGCTTCCTTTCTTCCACCTTTTGTCTATCTTATCTATTTAAGTGGTAAACTCTTTGGTTCAGCAATTGTCTCTTCTATGTATATGTACACGGTCTGCCACAGAGGTGCCCCAATCTTGGTTTGGACCTCCAGTTGGTTCTCTACTACAAACAGTAATTTACAAAAAATGATCACCCACAATCATGTCAAGTGTCTCCTAATTTTGAGAACAGGAGCAGAATAACTGAAGTCTTGGTACATTTAATTTAATCACCAAATTGTGCATGCAGTGAGGCATCCACAGAAATCCAGTATTGCCAGCCATAAGTGATCAAAAACCATATAGACACCCCAAAATCATAAATTTGTCTTTAAAATGAGATTATTTAAAAAAATATTTGGGGGGGAGGAATGCTGTGGCACTTTTAAAGACTAACAAATGTATTTAACATATGAGCTTTTGTGAGAGAGATCCCAATTGTCAGATGCTTGAAAACAGAAAAAAATACAGTATATGAGGGAAAGATAAATGCAGTGAAATATAATAACGGGGTTCTTTCCATTCACCTTCTGGATTTTGATCACTTCAGGCTCACTTTTTTTTAAAAAAATGAAAGCTAAGATTTTCTTGTAATCACTGCCCTCCAAGATCTAGAAAAGCACCAGGTATCATGAGGTTCTATCCTGGGACAACTCTGAAAATGCTGGCATGTGTCCCTGGTGCAGCTGATGCATCTTAGTGGTATCTAGCATTTCATGCAAATTAATTTTAATGGCTCAAATTCCACATACTTTGTTCAGGGTGAACTACGTTCATTCTGCATCTTTACTAATCTTAAGCACTTCTTCAGCTTTACTGTAGTACTTTGCCATAGCTTCTAACTCGAACAAGCGACCTTGCCTCTCAGGGTGAGGTGACTCTTACTCCAGTTTAACTCTTCACACGGCTTTTTCTTCTGACTCTAGCTAATGTAGGTGTTACTCCTGACCATGGCTGCAATGCTACTCTGAGCTCTGACCATTTGGTCAGACAGCCCATGTATGAGCCCTGCTAAGATGTGCCTTTAATGCAGAGGTTCCCATTTTTTTTGTCATCATAACACCATTTTAATGAAGTATTTCCTGCTGGGACACTAGACAACATGGTGTCCTCCACATAGTAGAGATTGCTGTGATCCCATCTGTCGATGGCATGACCCCATTTGGGGGTGTGACCCACCATTTGGGAACCACAGCCTGAATGCATGGCAGCGTAGTGTATTGTTGTTTTACACACTAGTTTGTTGTGTACTAGGTATAGGTGAGGACAAGGCTTCTAGCGTATAACTTTTTTAAAGTAAAAATAAGAACCCTTTCAGCTATTAATCTACACAACACAAAGAGGAAATTCTCCCTAATATACAGAGTATGGTGTTTCTTAAAGTCATAACTCAATGAATGATTTATGTAGCTTGCATTTTCTTAAGGCATGTAAGTTGATCTCCAAGCATGGGCACCATTTTGCATTGCAATGAGTAAACAGGTGCTCTTTAAAATTCTTCAGACTGATATTAATTTGTACAATCTATCCCTCCAGAGAGTATTAGGTCTGGTCAACACTACAGAGTTTTGTCGACAAAAGCTGACTTTTCTTGACTAAACAGAGCAGGAGTACATGCTAAAATGCTCATCCTGCTGATGTAACTCCTCTGCTATGCCAACATAATCAAATCACCTCAACAAGAGGCAAAAGGCTTATTTTGGTGTAGTTAGGGCAGGAGTTGGCAACCCGAAAGAGAAGACCCATTTCCCCCCTGCCCAGGGCTGTCCCTAGGGGGGAGCAGGGCCCAGGGCCAATCGGCCTAGGCGGGGCCCCCACTCCCGCATGCTGGTGGGGAGTGCGGGGGGGCGGCCTGCTCCATCCCCCCAGGGACCCCAGTCCCCCCCTGCTCGGGGAGCCAGCCCCGGAAGCTGCGGAACCACCGCCAGGGAGTCAAGACCAAGGCACGGCCCCGGGCAAAGGGGAGCCGGAGCCCCGGGTGGCAGGGAGCTGTGGCCGCGGCCCCGGACAGCCACGGCCCGGGCAGGCGAGGCCACAGCCCAAGGAGGCAGGGAGTCGAGGGCACGGCCCTGGGTGGTTGGAAGCCATCCACAGCCGAGGCTGCTGCCGCCCCAGCCACATCCAGGACCCCAGGTGGCCGCAGCCAGCCCAGAGGCTGGGACCCAAGCACCGGCCCTGCCCCTGGGCCTGTTCCGCTCCTGGCTCGCCCTCCTGCCGAAGGCGAAGAGTGGCTTTCGTCCCCCTCCCCAGGACGGCCCTGCTCCTGCCCCCCAATAAACAAGTATTCCATGAGCCGCATACAGTTGTGCCGCTCCCCCCCCACCGCCTGGTTGCAGCCCCTTCCCCCATCCAGCCCTACTGTTGCCCCTACCCCACAGCATAGCTGAATCCCCTCTCTCTCCCTGCCCAGCTGCAGCCCCTCTCCTTCCCTAGTATGGAGGCAGCCCTGATCTGGGCCCCCCTGGCCGGCCCCAGGTGCCACCGGCACCCCCCCCATGCCCAGCTGGCCTTCCAGCTCCTAGCAGTCCCCCCCAGTGCAGCTGACCCTCCTGGTATGCCCACCCAGCCCCAGCATAGCACACGCCCTCCCCCATGGCCCTAACTGTTAGGGCAATGCAATGTCAGTGTAGACACTGTGTTCCTTACATCGGCTGTTCTTGTCAATTTTATGGGTCTTCTAGAATTTGATGAAGAAAAGAATGCAACTCTAATAGCAAAGTGTCTACAAATTGATAATACATTTTATTTGATCCTATGTGACAGGTGAACTAAGGAAATGTGTTGTTTAGTGAGCTGATACAGCATCACTGGAATGATTGTGAGCTCAGGTTTAATTAATCAGCTATGATCACATCAGCGAGAGAATTTTATCTTTTAAACTACAGTTTACATAGATTGTCAGATTTCAACAAAATTATGTGCACAGCATGATCTGACTGAAAGAAAAAAAAACCCTCTGGTTTGTGATAATTTAGGAACTGTTACTGTAGATTCCTCTTTCTCAGGGGAAGAATGCCTACAGATTCCTTTATTTCATTAGAAATGTCAAACATATAATCAACCCAGCAGTGAGACCTTGATTGCTGGACAAGAAGGGTGGGTGTTTTAAAATTAATTTAATCAGAGATTTAACAAACAAGATGCTCTTTCTGAGCTAGGACAGCTTTGTTGCAATTAGACACAGTACAAAACAGGAAAATTAACCTGGCAGCTAAAACAGTAACTAAAATCCTTACTGCAGTTACATAACCATAGTTTCTAAATTTAACAACTTCAGTGCCAGGACACTTGCATGCAGCCTCCAGAGGAAAATGCTTCAGATGCCCATTTCTTTGTGCATTAAAGCCAAGAACCTCATAACTGCATTTTCAAGTTTGAACAGACATACAGTGTCGTAAGGCATTCTGTAGATTATCTCTATAATAAAAACATAAGAACACAAGAATGGCCATATTTGGCCAGACCAATGATCCATCAAGCCCTGTCTTCTGACAGTGGCCAGTGTCAGATGCTTCTGATTGTCTGAACAATTTATTGTGTGATCCATCTTCTGTCATCTAGTCCCAGCTCTTGTCAACCAGAGGTTTAGAGATACTTAGAACAGGGGATTACATCCCTGACCATCTTGGCTAATAGTTTTTGATGGATGTGTAATGGTTACATGTATGTAAGTTACATATACAATAAATATTTCAGTTAAATATCTGCCAGATTAATTCCTTATAATTTATATCACAGGAAATAACTTGACTCTTCAGTGTTCACCCCAAAACATTGTAGTATCACTATTGTAAAATGTAGTGCTTTACACCATTACCATGGTACTTCTTAAAGGGCATAGACCACTTAGATGTTTTTAGACAAGAATTGTCAACATCAAAATTAAGAAATAGCAAAGCAAAACATCAAGAATTCTGAATAGCCTAATGCTGGATGAAAAGCTTAAAACTTGAGTGTCCTTGTATCCAAATTAGCATCATCATTAGTATTTTATGAACAGACACAATGAATAAAATACGTACGTAGCTTGAACTATGCAAGTTCACTAAAACATAGATGCCAAAAGCCAACCTATGTGCATGGTTCTCAGAACCCAGCTGTAAAATAGCTAGCCTATGAGCTGCCTCCAAATGTGGTAAAAATTATAAGCCCATTCTAGACATTGTAAAGCAGCAGTGAAAAATGCTGATTAAGTGGTGATTCAACAAACTATGTTCAGAAGTGTAGTTTCAGAGAATTACACCTTAAAATACAGTAGCTCTCAAGTATACTGAAGGTCAAGCTGTAAGAATCCTTGTTTAAAATTTAAATGCAAGTCCTACAGTAAGAACTATTGTATGAAGAAATCTGGAGAGGCACAGTTGTCCAGTACATAATGCACTGGACTGAACCTCAGAAGACCTTGGCTATCTTCCTAGATCTGCCACTAACCTGCTGTGTGACCTTAAGCAAGTTACTTTCCCTTCCAATGCTTTTGTCCCTCTTGTCTATTTAATGTGGGTGGTATTTGCACCAGGAGCTGTCTCTTGTTATATGTTTGTACAGTATCCAACATAATGAGTCTCTGATCTTGGTTGGTGCCCCTAAGTATTATTGTAATAATATAATGACGTAAAACAAATTTCAGGAAAAAAAAATCCTCATTGTTTGCTTAATCTATTGTGTACCTATTTTACGAAAGGACACAGCAAGCACTCAAAACCTGCATTAACATAAAGACTGAATTACTGTACATTAATAAAGTCAACGAGCATTTTTCACAAATAAAAATCGGTATATGTTGAAGTCTCTTAAACTCTAAGAACCAAGAAGAAACATTAAGCATTTCAATAAAAAACTTTATGAATGCAAAAAGGATATTTAGATATGTAGGGCTAAACCTCTTTTTTTAAAAATACTGTCTCAATATCAATACTATTTATTGCATTCAGTACTTAGCATTTTATTTAATTTTGAAATAGTGCCTTCTTTATATTAGTTAATAAAAAGAGTGACCCTAATCCAACTTTCATGTAAAGTCAGTATCCTGTCAGGTAAAGTCAGGTCCTTTAATTTGTCATTGTTTGACCACTTAGAACATTCTTTTTGGTGCTGGCATATTGTAGAACTTCATAGAGTACAAGAATCTGAAAAGCCTCCTGACAAGACCCACATGGGTTTCACTCCAAGTCTATTTATCATTTTCTTTGCCTCACAAACTCCTTTCACGATTTAGAGAGAGATAAATATTTTATGTGCATAAATCACTATACATTCATTGCTTTTGGAAGAGGTAAAAAATGAGGTTCCTTCCTTCCTGTTCCTGAAATGAAAAAATACATTTTTGCTATCACTTCCATGTCCCCCCCCCATCTCTTGTCTTTTGAATATTTTGACTTGCCTTGGGTTGAACACAATTTTTTCCCTATTTTTTCAGAAATGCCAGTAAAATGAGAAATCAGTTATTTGCCCAGCTCTAGCTATGGTTCCAATGCGCCATTTAGGTGGTGCCTAGAGGCCCTGACCCAGCCACAAATACACAGGAGAGAATTATCATGTCAGAGGTGAGGGTAGCCCTATGTTTCTGCATTGCTTAGTACTACTTTAATGCAAATAATTAAGCATAATTTAATTAAGCATAAAAATGTATAATGATCAAATACTATTCAAGCATATTTACTACAATTATTTGACTTAATAAACAGGTAATTTAGGAAGATGGGATGTGGAGCTTTTCACCTCTAAGTGTCTGGTTCAACGCCAAGCTTGATATCTAAAAAATTAAAATGAACCGATGACACCTATTTTCTGGCTTGTGTGGAATGTATTGCTGATTGCAGGTCAATTCATACTGGACAGGTGGCAACAACCCAAGAAAAAGAGACAACCACAACTGGCACCGCTGTTGGGAGTCTTAGCAGGAGGGCCAAAGGCTGAATGCTTCTGGATAATAAGTTATTTTCTTACCCCAAGATAGAGCTTGGTGAAGTGAGAGTAAATATAAATGGGTAGGATACTAGGGGAAGCTTGTATTACTTCCGTCTAGGCTTTAGGTTATCTGTGAATAAACAGAGATCTTCTATTTCCAAGGCTGTCAATCTTACACCATATACAAACTGGAAAATAAAGAAACAAGTAGTCTAGTGGCACTTTTAAAGACTAACAAATTTATTTATCGCATGAGCTTTCATGTGAGAAAATCCCACCTCATCAGACGCATCTTCAAGCATCTGATAAAGTGGGATTTTCTCCCACAAAAGCTCATGCAATAAATAAATTTGTTAGTCTTTAAAAGTGCCACCAGACTCCTTGTTTGTTTTGGTGAACTAGACTAACATGGTTAGCCCTTTAGAACAGGAAAATAAAGAGAAATGTTGTTCACTTTCTCTTTTCCCAGTTCTCCTGATGAAACAGTAAATGTTGCCAATCACATGGTCAAGCTTTAGATCAAAACCAGCCGGCACAGTAAACTGAATTTAAACTTTGACCCTCAGTTCCATTCTGGGGTACATCTTTTGCTCAGCAAAAAACAATACAGGTTTCACTGGCCTTTCACTCACCACAAAACTCATTAACAGATCTCAGCTATTTGTGCCTGATGTGACTCTTCTCCCACAGCATCAGTTATAAATGGAATTTGATAAATGAATTTGTTTTCAAGGTTCCAATATTGCATTTAGTTCTTTCCTTTTTGAGCAAAAATCATAGACAACTACAAAAAAGAAATTGATGGATCTAGCTGGCTACTATAAGGAACAAAAGGACTGCTGGGTAGTGTCACACTTAGTAATGCTTCAGATGCAACTGATCGAGCATTGAAAAAAATGGTCAAACAAGAACCTTTCATATCTGGTTTCATATGTCCGTGACCCCAAATTATATGCTCTTTCTGTGAATCTCTGAGCTAGGTATTTCTAGTTAAAGTGGTTCAAATTCACAGCACAAGAAAAATCAACAAAGAGCGAAACAGTGAATCATCTAGAAATACCATGTAGCGGGTGCAGTGGAGGAGGAAGTACTGGCTACCTAATACTGCAGCGAACAGCTTGGTGCAATTTTGTTCTGTTTTTACAAAATGTTGCATTTCAGATCTCGAATGGTATATCTACAGGTACAATAAAAGTAGTATGGAAACTACATGCCCAAACCACAGTCTAAACTAACATAATATGTTCCTTGCAGCCAAAAAGAGAACTCTCATGAGCCCTAGCTTCTAACAAAATTCCACTTCCTTCTATTATTATTGTTATTACTATTACCAAGGTGAGGGGTGACATTACATATGGGTGGTCCATACAAGGAAAGATGTCATCGAGAGTGAGGTATCAAACAGATTGTGGTATCAGACAGAAACTGCAGGAGAAGACTGAGATAGTATGGACATGTAGAAAGGAAGGATGAAGGGAATCCTGTGAGAGATGCATGTGAGTACAGAGTTTACAGGCAAGACAAGACGACACCTGAAAAAATGGAGGATTGACTGTGTGCGGGAGAGTAAAGTGGATACGGAATAAGTGCTGGACTGGCAACACAGGAAAGGACTGATCGGGCAAGCTGGGAAGAAGAAACTGGAAGATGACAGGAGCACCTATAGGCCACAATCGATGATCAGAGCCCCAGTGTAGCGAGCAATGTACACAGAAAATGATCTGCCGCCTTAGTTAGTGAAAAAGAGCATTTATTTTTCATCTCTTCATCCAGAACCATTAAAATAAGCAGTAGTACTTACTTGCAACTCCAGTGCTTGATTATCTTCTCAGTCCAGGAATTTTTTTTCTACCTACTTAAAGCTCAGACCTAGCACCAATGTCCTTTACAAAGCCATACTCTAGACATACATGTTTGCCTCTCTTTCATAAATTAACACCATTTAATTTCACTGGTGCATTGTGGAGAGCACAGTGTTGATTGTATTGGAAGCCCATAGGGCCCCTTATTTTCTGGCTGTTTTTCAGCTATTTTGCAATGTATCAAAATTGAGTCTGCCTTTTGGAAGGATCTGGATGGAGTTAAAACAGCCAGCATCAACAAGTCTGATGGGAGGGCTTTTAATCATTGTTTTTCACTGACATTTCTGGAATCTATGTTGTAGCCAAGTGGCACCATGCTGAGATGTACTACTTATTCCACTGGCTGAGGAAGGACAGTTTGTTCCTGATTCAATTCTGAGTCCATAAGGAAGGGAGGTGACTGCCGAGCGCTAACACCCTGCTATAAAAAGGCCAGGGCTGAAGCCTACTGGGGTCAGTGAGTCACTAAAATTAGTTCAATGGGCTTTGGATCAAGTCCTAAGTTCTGAGTGTTTCCTGTCAGCTCTGTGTTCTTGGGAAACCAGGGCACAGTATCCACCGTGTCTAACTCCCCTGCCCCCCACCTCTGCTTGAATCAAAAACCAAAAGAAATTAAAAAGCAGTTGGGGACACCTGAACCTCTCTGAACAAGGGTGACAGTATTAAGGCAACTCCATTAGCACACCGCATGGAAAACAGAGAACCTCATTTGTATCATTGATGGAACAAGAAAACCTTTCTATTAGCATACCGAATGGAGGACCAAATCTGGTGTTCTCTCTTGAACCACTGTTTCTTCTCTACAAAAACCTCTAACCAAGTTCAAAACTGTTCTGAGATCCCTAACACTCTCTCTCTCTCTCTCTCTCTCTCTCTCTCTCTGGTGAAGCCCACTTTCCCCCCCTCACACCTAATTTGATCTCTCTCTCTCTCTCTCTCTCTCTCTCTCTCTCTCAGTCCAGGTATAATTGCTGTGCTCAACCTGTGGGGTCATGGGGCATATAAGGGTGGCATCTGAAAAGTGCTGTTTTGACACAGCCTCCTCAGATGTGTGCTCTATTCTGGTGTGGTGCTCAGGGCATACAAGGATGGCAATTGAAAAGGGCTGTGTAATCCAGGCTGCCAAGTTCAGGGACATATACTATTCGGTCCACTGAGACACGTTTTGTTAATCCATGAGCGTGTGTGTGTGGATGAGGGTGTTTATTTGAATCTGGGACTGGAGGAACCCATCCCTGGGAAACTTAGGTCCTGCAGGGTAGTTCCACTGGGAAACTTGCAGAAGGGAGAAGTGAAGCTCCATATAAAAATACAAGTAACACAGGCAGTACGCTAATAGAATTACAAACCCCAAAGCCCCCCAGCAACATAACCCTAAAAAATAAATGTACCCCAAGGTGACGGGCAAATCTGGTAACATGAGTTCTATCATCACTATCAATCCAATCAAAATCCAATTTTTAAAAAATGGCTGTTACAATGAGCTCATGGTTCACGTTGTAAAGGTATGGATATGATTATAGGGCCATAGTAGCTAAGTTTACCCCTGCTGAAGACCAATGATTCCTTGGAAAAAATTCAGTAAGCTACAGAATAAATCTTGCTAAAAGTAATCACCACATCCTGAATACACCTATTTCACTAAGTCATTGCTGTTCCTGGGGACGGCAACCTCTGATATATGGCCAGAGCAACGAGTAAGAACCTTTACGGAACTAGAAAAAAATTAGGATGGGGTAAGCCCCACATCAATATATCCCAAACTGTACAGAAGGACACCAGTTTAAATATATCGTTTTGTCTATGACCTTGTTTTTGTGCTACTGATACAAACAGTAGGTATTATTACAACAAGTGGAATTGATTAAAGAAGAATAAATTTTTCCATTTGTTTGCTATGTGCTTTTGATAGTGATTTGTATAATATCCTGCAGAGATTTTCAGATTCCTTACTCACTTTCCCCTATTATCTGTGTGGGTTCATAAGCTTGGGAGAGAAAAACATTTTTAACAAAAAAATAACATGACTAGGAAAACTTACGGAGCGCTCAAAGGTAGATATAATGCCTGATAGAGAGAGAATCATCTATCTATCTATCTATCTATCTATTGAATTGACTATATTTCAGGTTGATATTATGTATTTGATCATTTTCTGAAATTGAGATATAACTTCAACTTTTTATTTTAAAAAGCACAGCAAAACGTCAGTCCAAAAACTTGCTACTAGAACTAAGTTTAAACCCGAAGTTGTCTGACAGTTGGTGGTTTACAGGGCTGGCCCAACAGGTGTCCTAGGTGAACTATGACTTTGGTGCCCCCCCGCTCCACCCTCCATGTTATAAAAGAAGATACCATATATTTTTCTCCATGTTATAAAAGAAGATACCATGTTATAAAATAGAGAAAAAGACCCCACTTCCATCTAATTTGGTGCCCCTTAAAGCCTGGCACCCAAGGTGACCACCAAGTTTACCTATATGGTTGAACCGGCCCAGGTGGTTAAGATGTCCTTAGGGCAGATCTGATCCTATTAATATCACTATAAATCCAAAGTAATTCCATTAGATTCAGTGTAGATCGCTCTTAGTTACAATGATGTAAACCTACTCTGTCAACATTATTTGTTTAACCCCTTATTTATTTGTTGTTGCTTAAAAGTTTTATCATCTTTATTGCCTCAAATTTTATAAATGCAGGTTGCCCAGAGAAATACCATTCTGTCACTGTTGCAAAATTAAAATTCTAGTCCCGTGGCTTCTTTGTAATATGGATGGTTAATGGTACAATTTCAGTAATTGGCACTTAATCAAATATGAATGTCGTCTTGTTAAAAAATAGATGTTTATTATTCAACTTTTGTTGTATATAATTGGGCTATTTGATAGAGTAAAAAGGGGCTTATTAGTGTTGCACAGTGGTTACTGCACATATTGCAGCCCTGACTTGAACTTTCTTATGTTTAAAATAAGAAAAGTAAGAACAGATCATCACAATTACTGTTTCCAGATGGTTATTAGTAACCCTTTACCTTAGAAGAACTGGGTTTTGATCAAGTGATGAGAAAAGAAAAATAGCAGGCCTGCCTTCTGTTTGACACACCTGTACAGTTCAAACTCTAAGTATTAGGGGAAAGGATCAACTCTAAGTTATTTAAAACTAAATCAGGATACAGCACAGGTCATGTTGTTCATATTCCCAGTTTAGTTCTTCCCTGTGTTCCCCTTTTGGCTCTTTCAGTCTCGGTGTGCTTGTGTTTAGAAACCTTCAATTAATCCTCCAGTTCTCCCTCAGTCCCAACCCCTGGATGCTTTATAACCTCTGATGGCAAATTAATTGATCTCAGGTGGCAATGCTGATTTGCTCATAAGCAATCCCTTCAAGACCCTTTCTTCTCCTGCCACTGAGCTTGCTCCGTCTCTCACTACATCACGCAATTATCTCTAATTCACTTATACTTGTGCACTACAGCTTTCCAGACAAAGTTTAAAGATCTCAAACCTGAGCCATTTTAGGTTAACATAATCATATAAACCATGTAAGCCATGGAATAGCCATTTATTAAAAGTTCCAATTTTAATTAAACGAAATCAAAACTGATGCACAGTGCCATTTAGCAATGTAGAAAGATACACACTGAGACCCAAACAATTACATTAACTCAAGTACTATCATTTAACAAATTTCAGGTATGTGAAACAATCTCATATTATTAAAATAAAAAAGATTTACTGAGCCATAACTTTCTGGAATTAAGTATTCGATTAAATAACTATATGGAAGAATTTAGTTAAGTTGCTCACTAGTCTATGCCACCAAAAAGGTGGACCTTTTTTGAAGGGTAATACATGTGTGGACATTAGAGCAATGCCACGTATGCAGGTTGAGAAGCCTGTTGTCTTCACAGTGTTAAAGGCCCAGGAAAGAATACTACACATGAATTAGATTCTACCTGTAATTTACCTTTTGGTTTTTGTTAAATCTTTTGTAGACCTTATTGGTAATGGATTGCTCTTCAACCCAGGTACATACACACTCAAAAGTCTGCAACTCTCTTGGTGCCAATCTGACGAAGATTAATGTTAGCCAGACCCAAAAAGTTCCATTTGATAATAACTGTGGCATATATAACTTACTATACAAAGACATAACATTAACTATAAAACAGATAAGGAGTCTTGTGATACTTTTGAAGACTAACAAATTTGTTTATTGCATGAGCTTCCGTGGGAGAAAATCCTACTTCGTCAGATGCTTTGAAGCATCTTCAAGTGGGATTTTCTCCCATGAAAGCTCATGAGATAAATACATTTGTTAGTCTTTAAAAGTGCCACAGGACTCCTTGTTTGTTTTGCTGAACTAGACTAACATGGCTACTCTTTGGAACTTATTAGCTATGAAGTTCAGCAAACCCTAATTCTTCTCTAAGCTTTGGGAATGTGCATATGGCATCATGTTGCAGAAACATACAGTATCTACCAAAATTCAACTTCCAAAAGGTTGGTTTGGATTTAGGTGGAATAGGGTCTGTTTGGACATTCAGATTCCCCTCTAAATTGTTTCCCCACCCTACTGCATTCAAACCCATGTAATTACTTTCAAGTGGCATTTGAGTCACTACTTATTTCTATGATCAATTGTCTATTATATTATTTACATGCAGTATTGTATTTTAGAAAACAAATACCCTTGGCAAGTTTAAAAAAAACCCACAAGATTCCAGAAATAGCCTTTAAATTACTTCTTAAGGAAATATATTTCAATTCACAGAAATGCTCTCTCTTTTAGGAGTATAGCTCATGAAGCTATAGCTCATTCTTCACTTTTTTCTAGTAAAGATTTTCCATCACTTTGTATTAGTGATTTTGTCATTAATATCCTAACTAATATATTAATGAAAGTCTACTGTTAACAATTTTTCATCTTTTCTTATTAGCTACATATTGTATTATTTGTATTCACTTTAGTGAACAGTCCCCTTTGAGCTGAAGCATATCACACTAATGATTTTGCCACAAACAACATTGAATTGTTAGACAACCATATCCTGTTAGCATATTCAAACACTAATAATTCAAGACTCATCAAACCATATGACAAAATTATAGCAGAGCAATACACAGTCATAGCATAGTGTTGGCAAAGCTACTAAAAATTAGGGAACTAGTTAATTGATAACATATCAGGTTTCTAAAGATGAATAATGACTTGCGTGAGTATCTGTGAGAAGCTGACCATTAAAAATTGGTTAAATTTGTTTGAAAAGTTTTCAAACAGCAAAGTGTTAAGCCTATGTCTACTAGAGACTTCTGATAACTCCTTGTGCCCTAGTATTATCTATTATTTTTAGCTCCATATATTTATTTTTCTTCATAATTTTTCTGTCTCCTTCTCTGCTCTTTTCATTCAAGGCCACTTTAAGGCTACTGAGGGCCCAGGTTGGCAGTGCTTGCCTGGGGTATCTCTGTTTATGCAAAAACTCAATCTTTAAAGCTATGCCTTTAGGAGGAGGATTGTTTGTTCATTACCTGTTTCAGAAAGTTGGAGATCAAAGGTCCAACCTGTATAAAACAGACTTGTCCAACCTGCGGCCCATGGGCTGGATTCCAGCCCACCAAGGGTTTTCATCTGGCCTGCAGAGCACTGCTGCAGGAGCCTTTTAAATCTCCCACCCTGCACACAGCCACAGGGGGGAGTGGCCTGGCCAGAGAACTGCTGCAGGGGCTGGATTCAGCCCTTTTCAAGGAGGATGGGGGCCAGAGAAGGGGTTGGGGAGCTTCTGCAGTGCTGGGGGTTAAATGGGAGCCTGCGCGGGTTAAGGGAAGGAGCAGACTGGCAGGCAGAGACAGATAGGGAGAGGATAGGGGAAGGAGAGGAACAGTGCATAGGGGCAGACAGGGAGAGGATGGGAAAGGACAGGAGCCCACATGGGGAAAGGAAAGACAAGATAGCAGGGAAGGAGTGGAGAAGAGCCTACAGGGAAAGAGAAGGGAGGCAGAGGAGCCTGCAAGTGGAAAGAGAGAGGAAGGAGGGGAGCAGAGCCCATGGGGAAAAGGGTCCATGAGCCCACACAGCAGCATGGCACAGCAGAGGGCAGAGAGCTGATGTGGCTGGGGAAAGGGAGCCTGCAGGGAAAAGGGTCAGGGAAGGAGTCAGGGAGCCCACACAGCACAGGCAGGAAAAGAGTTTGGGGAGCCAGGGAAGGGTCAGAGACCCCACACAGCATGGGGTCAGGAAAGGTGTTGGGTAGCCAACAGGGAAGAGGAGCCTACAGCTGGGGAAGGGGTTTGGAATCCTGAGTGGTGTGGAGCAGGAGGAAGGGGTTATGGAGCAGCAAGGGTTGTGGAAGGAAGGGAAGTAGTGGGGGTCCCACCACCTGGCTGCATGGCTTCCTTCCTACCCCTGCTCTACTCCTCCCCCCACTCCTGCCCTTCCTACCATCCTCCCTTGCCCTGCTGCCCATGCTCCCCTTGCTATCCCACATGGCCATCCCTTGTCATGGCCACCTCTCACCTGCTCCCCACTTTTTTCCCTGCCACACAGCCGCCCTTGCCCTCCCCTGCCACGTTCCCTTGCACACCACCAGTCTCTACTAGCCCTCTCCTCTCCTGCCCTGGCTTGCTTCCCTGCCCTGCCCTACCCTGTTCCCCCTAGCCACCTCACTCCATCCTCCCTTGTCAGTCCTGCCCTTCCCCTGTTCCCCACTCACCCCACACACTTTCCTCTGTCACTCCACGTGTCCCCCCTCCCTCCCTTGCTGTGCCATGCTCTCCTACCACCTGTACAAACAGAAGCATCCTGAAAAAAGATGAGCCTTTTACAAGTTTTCACAAAATGTGGTTTAATTAACTAGTGAAAATGTGCTTTGTACAGTTGTGAAAGTGACACTTATATAAAGGCTGCTGTAGGAAGGATGGATATTATTTGAGAATTGTGTTTAGGTATGAAAAGCAAATTTTCACTTTTACAGAACCAAACTGAGTTTTTAAAATGGTGTTCATTTTTTGATTGTTTACATTTTATTAAGAGTAAGATCAATTTCTACTATGCCTTATTTATCCAAAATTTGCTCACTGGCCCTCCAAGTGAGAAAAGATTTGCAATGTGCCCCCTTATCCAAAAAGGTGGGACATCCCTGTAAAGGAACAGGCTGATCAGCCCCATCATGTGTTTGTTTTGAGGGGAGGCTGCTCTAGTTGTAACCTCACTCTTGTGTGGTGTGAGGGACTGTTGCCCACCAGAACCCTTATTGGCAATGCCTACAATCTCTGGTAAGCTTATTAGCCTGCATGTAGATTCTCTTTTTAATCTGTTTTCTCTGTAATGTGTTCACATAAAGAATGAAAGTGCTTGCTAAGAAAGGACTGTGTGGTAACTTATAACTGTGGGTGATTACCTGGGAATTCTTTTTGAAGAGAAAACAAAGCTCCAGATACTGGCCTGATTAGGCAGACTGGTTTGCTGTGAATATCACAATATAAGCAAGGAACCAGAGCAGCTTGGAAAACTCCCAGGTTGGGAGGGAGAGAGATGTTGACCTCCACCCAAAAGAAGTGATAGCTCGCTAAGAAGCTGGGAGCCTACAGCAGGTGTTCCTGCTGGACCACGGAAGGGAAATACTGGTGTGTTTTCCTTGGACTGTGACACATAACACAGAATTACAAAAATTAGAGATAGAATAGAGCTACTAAGTAATCCAATCCATCAGCCACATTAGCCGGGATTGTTCCTAAACCCTGCCTCTCTGTCAAAGATAGGCACCTAAAATTCAAGCTTCTGGGAAAGTGCCTACCACTGCTAGTGGTCTGCACACCAGGGAAAGATAGATGGTCTTCCAAGTAATTTGTAGGAGAAGCAATCCAGCAGGTGTGTACAGAGGCAGCCTAGATTAGCCAGTAAAGTGGGTTGCGTCAAATCACATTTCCTCATCATGCGGAGTGGGGACTATGAACTAGCAGTCTCCTACATCTGAGTTGAGTGTGCCAAGCACTGAGTTAATAGTTATAAGAGATGGCTACCTCCCCTCCCCTCTTCTGGAGGTCTATTTTGTATGGTCTAGGCAGCCTCTGAGTGTTCACATGAGCTCGGTCTTCTCCTGGTTTGTGGATTGCTTTGAGCCTTGCTCTAGAACCCTAGAATGAGGCACCAGTGTTCATGTCCAGAGGCAGAAACATAGATGTCTCAGGAAATTTTACTACAAAAACTTATGAGCCAAGTGAGTTTAGATATCTACAGATTAGGCAAGAACTAAGCAGGAGTTTTATGGATCACGGTGGAGCCTGAACATAGGATTTAGACATTTAAATTTGGGATTAGGCACCTAACTACCTTTGTGGATCTGGGACTTGGTGGTTTTTCCTAGGTCAGAGTATTTGCAAGTAGACCTTTCAAGCTGCTCTATGGCCCTTGGAATAATGCAGAGCACTATTGATGCCAGCAGGGATCCTTGCAAGTGTAAGAATGTGTCCACATGGAGCAGCTTGATACATCAGAGACAAAGTCATCTGTGAAACTAATGATGAAATGTTTCAATGCCCCCATTTACATTCTGGAGTGGAAAAAAAGACAAAAATTCCACTATGATAACTAAACAAACTCAGAACCAGAGTGGCTCTTTACTCTAACCTGCTTTCCCGTTATTCCAAATTAAAGATTCAGTCCTGGAACCTAAAGCTAGTCGAAACTTTTCATGTAAATAGTTTTTCCATCAAAAAATGGTCTTTGATCACAAATCAAAATTCCCCTCCCCAAATTCTCAGTGTTTTCAACATTTTCTAATATCTGAAAAAAAAAATTCCATGCTACATTTTATTGAAAATTTTTACCATTCATTTTATTTATATGTTTTTCATTATTTTATCAATCATTTTTGGAAAATTTTGTTCACTTAAAAAAACAGTTTTCATAGAGACCAATATCGCCCTCCCCCAAAAATCTGAGAATACAATCAAAATTATGTAAACTATGTAAAATGTAATTGCTTATAGTCATAAGCATAAGGAAGGAATTTATCTAACTAGGTTACCTGCCTTCTCCTTCTTCTACCGTCTAATGCTCACAAAAAACAAACAAAAAATCCCCACAGAATTCAGGGGCATCATAGGAGCTATGACTTAGGAGCCATTCCTGATCTCTGTGTCTGTGGCCACTATTCCTGGTAGACCATCCTCCCATAGGAAAGCAGTGTAATGAAATCCTACACATGGGTTCTGCACCCCTGCCCACTTCAGAGTTGTGCTCTATGGGAACTCCTGCCAAATGTGCAAGAAGCTGGGGCAGCTCTAGAGAAATAGCTGGTAAATCTATTACTCAAAACTCCCTTCAGGAAGAAGTGAAACGTGTGATGGTCACCATCTCAGTTAAGACACTGGGAATTGAACTAGAGACCTTTAGAGATGAAAGGAGAAGTTATTATAGTTCCCCAAGGAGGTGGGGAGATGCAGGGGAGGAAGTAACAACTCACCATCTGAGAGCTGCACAAACGGGGACCTATGGCACACATTCAGCAATGGGTTACAGAAACAACTAGAGACACTATTTGAGTCCACAAAAATCTCTTGTTCAGTGAGAGATACATATGAGCAGAGCTTGCATGATCAGGCCCTCTGTCCATATTTTTGGCAAGCATCCCATTGAGATATTGGTCTTGTACTAGTGCTATTACATGATTTAGCTCTGTAGTTTCAATATTTGTGTTAATGTATAGACCCATTACTGCAGAATAATGCCAGTTTTTATTTGGTTGTCTTTTTTTGGTTTTGTAGAAGGATAATCCCTGATAATTATCCTAATATGCTCCCACTCTTCCTCGGCAACCTAGGAAATGAGCTTCTTCTCATCCCACTAGGTGACAGAGTAAGCTCTGCAAACACTGTTTTGAATTATGCTGGTTTCCTAGGGTATATCTACACTGGAGGCTCTGTTAAGTTGACTTAATGAGGTCAACTTTAAGTCAGCCTTGTTAAGTCGACTTAGAGAGAGTCCACTGTCGACTGCCTGCATACACACCAGCAGATGCTAGGTCGATGGAGGAGTGGTGCATTGTGGTTAGCCCTAGGAGAGGGCCTGGAGGCCAATTAGGTCAACTTAAGGGCTTTTCCTATCTACTCTGGCTTAAGTCAATGTAATAAATTGGATTAAAAATTATGTCGACCTTAAGAGGTGGTATTATTAAGTCGACTTAAGGAAGCGCTTAAGTTGACTTAATACAGGCCCAATGTGGACGCAGCAGTCTGTAGGTCGACTTAACCTTCCTTAAGTTGACCTAAGGCTCCAGTGTAGATGTACCGTCTGGTGCTGATCTCTATACATGGACTAGAGCTGTTTTTAAATCTCTTGTAACACTAACGGGGTCAGTCCAGGGTCCAATACTATTCAATTTTCTCATTAAAGACTTAGATAATGAAGAGTATGATTATAATATTTGAAGATAACATCATGCAGGGAGAGGTTGCAAGCACTTTGGAAGGCAGGATGAGAATTCAAAATTATCTTGACAAAGAGGAGATTTGTTCTGAATCCATCAAGATGAAAATTAATAAACACAGGTGCAAAGTACTTCTCATAAAAAGAAAAAAATCATACTGCTGAAAAAGTCTGAGGGTTAGAGAGGATCACAAATTGAATATGAGTCAACAGTGTGACGTAGCTCCGAAAAAGTCTAATATTATTCAGGGATATATTAACAGGAGTATTATATGTAAAACAAAGGGGTAATTTTCCCACTCTACTAGGCATAGTTGAGGCCTCAGCCGGATCATTATAAATTCTGGGTGCTAAACTTCAGGAAAGATGTGGAAAAATTGGAGAGTGTCCAGAGGAGAGCAACAAAAATGATAAAAGATTAAGAAAACTTACCCTATGAGGAAAGGTTTTTAAAAAGACTCTGCATGTATAGTCTTGAGAAAAGCCAATTAAGGCATCAAGGGAGGATCCAAGAACAATCTTCAAATACATTAAGGGCAGTTTTAAAGCGGATGGGGATCAGTTGTCCTCCATGACTACTGAAAATGGGACCAGAAGAAACGGGCTTTCTGCAGCATGGGCAATTTAGGTTAGCTATTAGAGTAAACTTTCTGACTATAAGAGTATCTAAACTCTAGAGTAGTTTTCCAATAGAAGCTGTGGAATCCCCTTCATTGGAGGATTATAACAACAGGTTAGACGATCACCTGCCAGGGTTGATCTAGGTTTAGTTGGTCCTGCAACAGAGAGGGGAGCTAGCCTTCTTGAGATCCCTTCCAGCCCCTATGTTTCTATACTATCACCAGACATTTCAAAATTCATACAAACTGCCAGGATACTAAGATAAGAGTTTGTTTGTTTGTTTATCTGACCCATTCAATTTGACCAGCCCCATCAATTGCGCCTGCCAATCTACTTATGACTTAATGGAAAAGCAAAGCTAGATTGATAGGTGTTGAGTGCTTGGCAGTAGCAGAGGTAGTCAATATTCCAATCATAAACAAACTGTCAAAAATTCACCTAAAATAAGGATGCACTGAATTGTGTTACTTTGTTATGGGCTGAAGTTTGCAAAGATGCCTAAGAGAATTATGTACCTAACTCATTAAATTCCAGTGAGATGTGGAGAGCCTAAATCACAGCAACGATGAATAAAATTTATGAGGTCACACAACCACAGTAAATTTCATTGTGATCTTCCTCCTCCACCATCAGCTAAAGAACTACTTAAGCTTCATTCTTTCCTTCTTTTTAAATGTAATTTATGACCCAGCTCCTCAAAGGTATTAAGGCATTTAACTCTCATTGATTTCCTTGGGAGTTAAACACCTATCTATATGTTAGGAGCTAAGCCCATATTCATTTTTTGCAGGATTTGAAATTCCATTTCCCAAACAACAGTTACAGACAGAGGTTTTTATTTTACACTTCTTTTGCATTTCACTGTAACCACAATATGAGTAATCAGTGAAAAATGCAATTGCAGTTAGAGATCCCAGACTCTTAGGCCAAGTCTATACTGACAGCGGCAAATTTGCCACCATCAGTTTGAACTCTCTGATTCATTGAGTGGTCAGTCAAGACCCCCTCAATCAATCTGGAGTTTGACTTAGTAACTCCACCCCCCCCATAAGAACAATAGCACTGAGTTGAAGGGATGGCATTTCCCTTTGACTCAGCATAGTGGAGTCACATAAGTAAGTGTGAGTTAGAGAGTCAAAGGGAGACACGCAAGTTATTTTACATAGCTTGCGTATCTCCCTTTGAATGCCATTGAAAACAGTGGCAAGTGTAGATCAGGCCTTAGAGAAAGGCCAAGAAGGTAGCCTAACTTCCGAGACTTTCACCTTCTTCAAGAGAAGCATGGTAAAGGAAAGCAGTGTAGTCAGCAGATTAAACAGCAGGTATCAATAAGTCTCTGACTTGTAATGAGGATGGGTCTGATATCACCCATCAAGCTTTCTTTCAAAAATGTATTTTCAAATTTGTAAAAAAAAAAAAAATCTCTAGAGGGTCCAGCCCATACACTAGGCTGTTATACAATCTAAATGATGAAGACAAAAGACTGGAACTCCAAAGATGATCTTAATTATAAGATGGAGAGCTTCCCTTGCCCTACCCCCTGCTTGTCAGTGTGACATCCCATTGCCTTCATTCCATCCTTGCAAATATGCAATTCAATAGGTACACTGGAGAGATGCCTAGCTAAAGCTCAATGACACTATCTCTACTATAATCGTTTGCTACTATGATCAATCCTGAATTGTAAGTCCTGCAGTATTGCTGGAATACCCTTTAGTTAGATACCAGTAAACCCCCGATTCTCTAAAGAATCGCAAATTGAAAAATGGTAATCACCGCTGGGTGGGAGGGAGGGCGGGCAGCCGTGTGCGTGAGCTATCTAATCCACAGGCTTATGCACGTGGATTCAGCTGCTGCGCGCGCACAACTGTGTCAGTTATATACAAGCGCAGGAGCTGCGTCCACATCCCGCCGTGCATATATACAACTGTGGTATAGTTATATAGATGGACTGGATCCCCACGTGGGCAGCGGCCAAAGAATCAGCCCCTCCATTCCAGCTGCAGGATCCGTCCCTGGTACAGAGGACCCAGCTGGATGGAGGGGGCGGGGGTGAGGAAGGCAGGTCCTAGGCGGTGGCTGGAGCCATAAGAGCAATCAAGCCGCCTTCTCCTGGCTCGACAGCGCCGTCGGGGATTCTCTGTCCTGGCTCCAGGTCAGAC
>ML685888.1:419285-458281 GCA_007922175.1 Pelusios castaneus | reverse complement strand
GGCAGAGCTGCTTCTCGGCCGGGCCGCTCCCACCCTGAGCAAGCTCTGTCTGAGCATGCTCAGAGCGGGGGATTTGAATCTCCCCAGCCTGGCCTCAGCAAGACGTGGATTCAGCTGCTGCGCGCGCAGCTGCGTCCCCGCCGTGCATGGTGGTGCATCTCTCGTTTAGGTATATAGATTGGCTGCATTCACTTTTCCACATCACAGCATCAACCTTCCAATCCCTACAACAGAACCTTCCGAACATCATTTTATTTCTTCCTCCTATACAACCAAGCTTCTCTACATAAGCCCTGTCAGTCACTTCATCTGGCAAGAAGATATGCAAAGCTGCAGAATCAGTGAGGAGCTGGGATGTTTGTTACTTGTAAAGACTGGGTAATGACATTTTTTATTTCCTTTTTTCCAAGTGTCTATTGGTGGCACTGGGTACAGTAAGTAGAAAACTCACAGCTGGAGTGAGACAATATTCTTTTACAGTGAAACCTTTGTTTTTACTGCTCCATGAAAGCAAGACAAGATCTATTAAAATTACATTAAGAGTTGAGTTGTCATGTTGCATTAGAAATCAGGTTTCAAACAACTGGGGAAAAAAGAGGATAGAGATATGATTAACAGGCTGAAAGAATGAATAAGGAGGAGTAAGAACTTGAATAAACAACTTCCTAGCTTAACTAATTTTTTCTCCATTTTCCCCTGTTCCCGCCCACTTGCATAGCCTTTCCTTTAGAATCTAGAAAATCTTCGACTATGACAATATAGCTGATGCTCTTTGATTAAAAATAAAACAGTGGCTTAGACTTCTTAGAATAGGATTTTATCTGATGCGAGATGTTCAGAAACTCCAAAGGTATGTCTACACTTGCAACTTAGGTCGACTTAACGACACTTAAGTCGACCTACAGAACTTTGCGTCCACACTGGGTGCTTCCTTAAGTTGACTTAATAACTCCACCTCTGAAGGTCGAGTTAACGTCTAAGTCAACCTTGTTAGGTCGACTTAAAGCCGGTGTGGATGGGGAATAGCCCTAAATCGACCTAATTGGAGTTGGACTGGAGAGAAAGGGAGAGCCACGGCTGAAGAAGATTGGGCTGGGGTGAGCCGGGGCCAGGGAAGATTGGGCTGGGGTGAAGGAGAAAGCTGGGGTTGGGGAGATCAGCTGAGGAGAAGGGGAGAGCCACGGCTGGGGAGAAGGGGAGAGCCGTGGCCAGGGGATTGGGCTGGGGAGAAGGGACACAGGGATTGCGCGGGTGTCTGTGAGAGATGAGTGGGTGTGCGGTGGCCCCTGCACCACCATGCACCTATGCAGCTTAGAGGGAACATAGCTCTAGGCCCCCCACAACACTCCTCCGTTGACCTAGCATCTGCCAGTGTGGACGCAGGCAGGCGAATGGAATGTTTAGTGTGGATGCTCTAAGTCGACTTAACAAGGTCGACTTTAAGTTGACTTTAAGTCAACCTTTTTAAGTCAACTTAACAGAGCCTCTAGTGTATACATAGCCCAAGAAAATATTTCCACCATTTGAACTATTCTGTGTTCTACTCAGATTCCATTTTCATTATTAATCATTCTGCGTTTTTTTAATTTTATTGCAAGGCACTTTTTTTCTTTTGAGTAAATGTTTATGAAGCTCATTTTCTCATTAGAATCAATATCAATATATTTCAAGTATAAAGACAGCTGGAAGAAAATGCCCAAATAAACTGAATATATTTTTTCCAACCCCCTTAAAGGTGGATTCCCCCCCCCCTTCACCTTCCCACAAACACATTCTGATCCAAAGATTTCAAAAGACACCATGCTACTATTTTTAACCAAATCCTTAAAACTGAGAGGACAGCCATACATTTTCGATCTGTTCAAAATAATTGTGTGGAAAAACTCATTCTGTTGCTTCCAGACACAATCCAATAAGTGTAATGGTTTTCAAAAAACAGGGAAGTATATTCACATTTCATTCATGTAAAGAATGAGATAATAGATTACTTTCATGGTAGATGCACACCCTGAAGGTACAACAGGTTTTTTTTGCAGCATACATAAGACCTTCCAGAGTTCACTGCATAAAGAAAAATCTCTCTTAATTTGTACTTTTCCCTCAGGATTCAAATGCATTTTTAAAAATTGACTGAAGCAGGAACTGAAGGGATTTGCACCCCAAAGAGACCCTCCCCTTTGAACAACAGCTTTGCTGCTTGGGGAAAACTTACCATAATACTTGTGTTTCTTTAATGAGGTAAAATTGATGTAAACTGCAGATACCTGGACCTTTGCTATCGAACTTGGATAATCATTTCCCAATTCAAAAAAGAACATACTGTTTTCCTTTGGCATTCTCTGTGCCTATTACCTTTGCTATTTTAGCTTTAATCAAAATTCTATATTCACAGAGTTCAAAAACAAAAGAGTTTTAAACCAGTGAACTGCAGCAATAACACTGCCTTAGAGATCCACTTATTTGACAAATAAGAATGATCTTTTGCTTTTAATAGACCAACATTGGTTTCAGGGTCTTTTTTATTATACTGGAAAAGGTAACCACCAATTCAATTAGGATTAAAATTCTGTGTCCATAATAATCCCCTCTTCAGTTGTTCATATCTTTTTCACACAAATTCTTGCCAGGCTGAAATTGTCCATGTTTGATCTCAGACACAATTTATTTTAAAAAGCATATTTTTTTTTAAATAACTAAGTACATTGATTTATTTTGGAGAGGTTAACTTTGAAAATAACTCAACAGAAATTGTTCTAATTTGACTTATTTAATAGATCTCATTGTTGTCAGTTCCTTATAATTAATAGTAGTGATGACAATGATGAAATGGGATTTGAACTACTTAAATGGCACAACAGATATTTTAAAAACAAGAGATCATTCTAGGGAAATCTTTCTAGTGTAATCTCTAATATGGAATTTGTAACACCCGTGCTTTGTAAACTGTGTTCACCTCCCATTTATTTCTAGATCTAGTTTTAATTTTAAACTCTAAACCCTCGTATATTTTGGGTGCTGATATTAAGGCATAGTTCCCTCATCATGCTACATTCCATTCATTGAGTCAAATTCCAAAGGGGTAGCCGTGTTAGTCTATTGTAGAAAGACAACAGGACTCTGTTGTCTTTCCATTCATTGAGATCACTGAGGACTCAGAGAGGATGAAACCGCTAGATTGTTTTGTTATGATTTACATAATTTGTAGTTATTATATACACGAGATAGTAAGCTTTCAGTTCTTTTAAGCATAGTCTTCATAAGATATGGTTTGTGTTGCCAGATGCTTTAGCCAAAAGGGCTAATATAATCCTTTGATGTATAAAGAGGGGGATCTTGAAAACGGAGTAGTGATGTTAGTTTGGCTTCTATTTCATGGCTGGTGTGGTTGCTGCTCAACTACCGTGTCCAGTTCTGGTATCTACAATTGAAGAAGGATATTGATAAATTGGAAAGGGTTCAGAGACAAGCCATGAAAATGATTAAAAGATTAAAAAACATGACTTATAATAACAGACTTAAGGACCTGGAATTTAGTTTCCTAACTTTTGCTGAAATCAATGGAAGTTCAAAAACAAGCAGTCCTGTGGCACTTTTAAAGACTAACAAATTTATTTATCTCACGAGCTTTTGGGGGTAAAATTCCACTTCATTGGACACATGAAAAGGGAAGTTAGGAGACTAAATACCTATGTGGTTCATCTGGGCCAAGGACCTCAGTCTATTTAGTTTAACTAAAGGAAGTCTTAAAGGGAGACTTGAACACAATTCTAAGTACATAAATGGGAAACTAATGTATCATAACAGGCTCTTCAGTCTATCAGATAAAGGCTGAAATTTGAAGCTAGAAAAATTCATAATGGAAACATGGCATAAATTTTTAACAGTGAAGGTAATCAATCACTAGAACTATTTACCCAGTGCCTGATGGATTATCCATCACTGGCAAGATTGGATTTTTTTTTTAAAAAAATGTCCCAGTTAATAGAATCATAGAAACTGAAAGGAACCATGAGAGGTCCTTGAGTCCAGTCCCCTGCACTCATGGCCGGACCAAGTACACTCTTAAGCCATCCCTGACAGGTGTTTGTCTAATCTGCTCTTAAAAACTTCCAATGAGGTAGATTCCATGACCTGCCTAGGGATACGTCTACACTGGGGCCTTAGGTCGACTTAAGGAAGGTTAAGTCAACCTACAGACTGCTGCGTCCACATTGAGCTTGTATTAAGTCGACTTAATAACACCACCTCTTAAGGTTGATGTAATGCTTAAGTCAAACTTATTAAGTTGACTTAAGTCGGTGTAGACAGGGAAAGCCCTTAACTCAACCTAATTGGCCTCCAGGCCCCCTCCCCGGGCTACCCACAATGCACCACTCCTCCATCAACCTAGCACATGCCAGTATGGACGCAGGCAGATGACAGTGGCCTCTCAAAGTTGACTTAATAAGGTCAACTTTGACTTAAACAGACCCTCCAGAGTAGATATATCCCAGGCAACTTATTCCAGTGGTTAATCATCCTGACAGTTAGGAATTATTTCCTAATGGCCAACCCTAACCCTACCTTGCCGTAATTTAAGCCCATTGCTTCTTGTCCTATCATCAGCAGATAAGGAGAACAATTTTTTCCCTCCTCCTCGTAACAACCTTTTAAGTACTTGAAAACCGTTATCATGTCCCCCTTTAATCGTCTCTTCTCCAAAATAAACAAACACAATTCTTTTTTTCAATTTTTCTCTCATAAGTTAAGTGTTCCAGACCTTTAATCATTATTGTTGCTCTTCCCTGGACTTTCTCCAATTTGTCCACATCTTTTCTGAAGTGAGGTGCCTACAGCTGGACACAATACTCCAGGTGAGGCCTAATCAGCACTGAATAGAGCGGAAGAATTACTTGTTCTCCTCTGTGCTGCAGAGCAGTAACTAGGAGGGGCCAGAGTTGGAAATGGTTCCTTGCCCAGCTACCAGGGAGGGTGGCCAAATGCGCTGGGGGCGGGTGCTGGAGGCACATCAGGAGAAGGACAGAGTACCCCAACCTGCTGCAGGTAAGTGGAGTAGGAAGAGCAGGATGGCCATAAGCAGTCCTTCCCTCCTCCCCTCCCCTCCCATCCTCATCCACCCCACCTGACTGACATACCTGAGCTGGCAAAAGTTTTAGTTTAGACCTGTCCCAAATTAGATCATAGAGGTTTCACATGAACCAAAAGGTTCCCAATGATACAACAAAGCTAAAGAATTCAGTGACCACTCCAGAATCCACAAACCTAAAGGATCTGAAAGAAATCAGGTAAATGAAAAACAAAATCATTAAGCACAAACAGTGGTATCTGCCCCAGAGTATTTATGCTGTGTATAAATGCATTTAACATAAGGTCTTTATTTTATAGAATGCTTAAAGTTATTGCAACTCCTGGCCTTAAACAAAGTAATTTAAATTAAATTTGTCTTCTTGAATTGGGAGTATTTTTTGAACCAGCTGTTTAATGTGCTTTTGAATCCAGGATGGAAAAAGGAAAAATTAGAACTGAAGATGAATAAATTGGTTTTTAAATTGTTGCCACGATGAGGATGAGTGGGTTGCTTCAGAATGGTCTTTATCTTGTTTGTGAAGACAAAGCACATAACCAAAGCCATAAAGGCTATAAAGAAGACTTTTTTTCCTCACTCCTTTCACATTTTGAAAGATCTGTGCAAATCTTCCTAACTAGATCAGGATACAAAAGTTTATTTTAAACGTTCTTTTACTTTAGAAAAATCCTAGTTTATACATTAATATTTAGAAGCAGTTTTCAGTTGTTTCCTCTTTAAAATTTATAAATTGATTTATTTTTGAAATGCATAAGGTATACCTTTGTTATTAATTTTAAAATGCAACACAAAAAATAATTATAAAACTAAAACAGCAGCACTTTTCTCCACTCTCCCACATACCAACCACCAGCCAGCACATACATTACTAATAAGAAATTGCCCACCACTAACATTTTCTTTCTTCAGTCAAAACAAATTTACCTTCATCCTGTTCAAATACTGGGTCATCAGCCTCCTCCCACCCTTCTAAACTCTTGATCAACAAAATGAATGGAAGATCAACAGACTCAAGCTATTTCAGATGAAAATGGAAAGTTAGTTTCCAGCAACAAGGCCATAGTGGAGCACATCCTGTCCCTAAACAATGTGCTAGATCTTCTGCTTAATTTCCATTGAGAAATTTCTCTCAAGTCACTCTTTAAGTGAAATGTGGGTTAGAGACCTGTTGAAATCTTAGGCAAATGTACTTCAATTAACTTATTTAAATAACTGAATCAAAGGACTTCTCCAGTTAATATAGTTCTATAGCTAGATTAGAAATGATATGAACATTAGACTTTGGAATGATCACTTACTTCAGGAACAAAACATTCCTTTGGTCACCTTTATACAGTCTGTATTATATATGATAAGCAGATAAGAGCTGCTTATTGATTTGGAGGTATAATTGACCTCTCTTTCTGCTTGCGTATGGAACAGAGCCCCACTCAGGAAGTTGGACTCATTCTTCCAGTCTTTTCGTTTTGTTCAAAGCTCTCCATGATTGTAACTGAACTAACAGTGTGCTCCATTGCTTTTCCTTATTATGTTCTTCATTGTAAAATTAAATAACTGATTATTCAAAACTTTTGCACACCTGAGTCACAACATCTCTGCATGAGTTAAAAGAACCATTGTGTGAAAAGGATGGTATCATATCCCTGAAGTCAGGGCTGTCCCGAGGGGCCAATTGGCCTAGCAGGGCCCCCGCCTCCCTTTTCCCCCATGCAGGGGCAGGGCAGGGCCAGCCCAGGGGCCAGGATTTGCTCTCCCACTCCATCCCTGGGGACAGCTGCTCCACCTCGGGGGCAGGACAGGCTGGCACAGAGCCTGGATAAGCCCACCCGCCCCTCCCCTTGCTGTCGAAGGAAGCAGCGTAGCTGTGGGGGTGGGAGCAGCAGGCAGCTGTGTGGGCCACGTGCTGTCCCGGTGGGAGCAGGGCCCACAGAACCACGGGGCCCAGGACAGTTGCCCTGCACATTCCCCCTCCCCCACAGGGACGACCCTGCCTGAAGTTAAATCATGAGATGCAATAATTTAAGGGTGTTGCAGTCCAATTATAGAGGTTTTTTAAGGTAATTTTTGAGTAAATTTACTTGATACTCAACAACCTTATTAGTTTATAAAATCACTCCTTGTCATTTCTACTCAGCTGCTTGTTCTGACAGTCTGGTAGCTGAGGAAAGGGTGCTTTGGAGGAAGGTTTCACTGCTGGTATGACAACATAAATGTACCGAATTTGCATGTATTGAATTTGCATGAAATATATTGAATACTACTTATTTACATAGGGTTAAATTCACCCCTGTGCAGAGAGTTTAAGAGACTGTACATCATGCTCACCAACTTGGTAGTAACTGGGAATTAAACACAGCTAAACACATGACTCTATGACTATGTCTACACTGGCAATTTAAGTCAATTTAAGGAGGCTTAAGTTGACTTAAATTAAGCCGTGTCCACACTAAGGCTTTCATTAAGTTGACTTAAGAAAATCCTTAAATTGACTTAATGAAAGCTTAAGTCGACCTAATAACTACCACTCATTAGGTCGACTTAAGCCTCCTTAGGTCGACCTAAGCCCAGTGTGGATGCATAAGTACACTCTGTTAAGTGGACCTAAGGGCAGTTAGGTCAACTTAACAAAGTCGACTAAGTCAACTTAAAGTGTTGCCACTTTGTTAAGTTGACTTAATAAGGTCGACTTTAAGTCGACTTAAAGTCAACCTTATTTAGACAACTTAACAAAGTCGACCTAACTTTTCCTAGTGTAGACATAGCGTATAAGCTTGAGTCAAAGAACCATACCATTGTCTGAGAACTATATCAGACTCATATTCTCTTTAGGTTGGGGACAGAGCAGGAGACAGAACAATGGGCTACTTATAGACATTATATTGGCCCCCTCAGTCTTTTCCCTGAAGGGGTAGTTTAGAGTTGGGAAGGAATTCAGCTATTTTTAAGGTTTGTGTAGCTCTGTGGGGGTTTGTAGTTGACACTGTATCAGTCAGTCTTGTTTTTGTTTTTTGCTTTGTGCTTTCAAATATGCATCTAGAAGTTCAGCTAGGTGCCCCTTATAAAATAAGTAATAAAATTTAATAAGGGCTGGGGAAATGCTTTTATTGTATTGGTTGTGAAGTTACATGAGTCTCTAAAATGGATAGATTTCAAAGAGCTGCTGATGCCTCATGGAAAAAGTACTGCTTATTTATGGCAGTCCTGATTTATTTTCTTCTTTCCTTAGTAGTTGGGATATTTACATGAAAACAACACCCTTGTTCTTTAAGAGTTCATCTGCTGAAGTCAGAATGATCCTATATTTGTGACATTGTTATCTCCTCTACAGCAAACAGTTGTGAAGTCATAAACAGGGGATTATGGCTTCAAGCAAGGAATAAGTAGCAGGAGCTGGTTAATTCTTAAAAGCAAATATTTCCATTAGGAAAAACATGGAGAAAAAATTAGAATCAGAACTGTAGAATCAGCAGGTCTTTCAGAGAGATTAATGATAGTTAAAATGCTTTTTTTTTTTTAATATAGGGATACTGATAGTAGCAATTACTAGTACTGTATATTTTGCTCTTTGTACCTGCAACAATTTCTTTTTAAATCAGAGTGTTTTGAAAAAACATCCCAGGTTTGGCCAATTTCTAAAGAGAACCTCTTGGCTTGGTATGCAAGTCCTTTTGAGTTGGAACAAGGGTTTAAAGTCGGGTTTGATATCCTGAGGGTGAAATTTGACACTATGAAACAATGGCAGCATGGGCCACTTAAGTTCCTTTTAAGCCATGTTATGAAGGTTTAAGTGGAACTGCACTGGTTCATAGATCTCATGCATGGCCTCTCATGGGAGTGAATTTCACCCTGAGGTAGTTTTAGTAAGTTCAGGGGATCTTCAGTGAACAAAACTAAGAGATATAGGCCCAGATTTTCAAGGTAGGGGGCAAAATTGCTTGGGTCCTTGAGTACACATTCAATTCAGATACACAAACCCTCAGATACATATGTGCTGGCTAAATAGGGAATTATGCCTATATACATGTGCACTGGGGATTACGCCCTGGAAGCAGATGTGTGTGGAAACACACAAGTCATTTATATAACAGTCTAAATTACCTTCTTCAATATTTTGTGCTTATTTTCTCACAGTCCTGACAGTACATATCTAGTGACTACATGGAGTCTACTTATAGATTATATCCTTCTTCAGAATCCACATTGTAGAAATACTCTGATATAGACATTTAAAATGTTCTATTTTTATTTGTGATGTCAGGGATTCCAGTGCTGAAGTGGACTGGAAGATATTCTAATACTGTGATGAAGGAGGACACATAGGGTGTGTCTACACTTGTAAATTAAGTCGACTTAAGCTTGCTTAAGTCGACTTAATTTACCCTGCATCTACACCACAGTTTTCTTAAGTCGACTTAAGCAGCTTGCTTAAGTCGACTTAAGGAAAATAAAGTCGACTTAATTAAAATTAAGTTAA
Source organism: Pelusios castaneus (assembly GCA_007922175.1). Lineage (NCBI taxonomy): Eukaryota > Metazoa > Chordata > Testudines > Pelomedusidae > Pelusios > Pelusios castaneus. The sequence continues at coordinate 448,721 of ML685888.1, read as the reverse complement.
CTTTATAAAACCTACTTTTAATTCGACTTAATGCTTAAGTAGACTCCGTAGAGTCAACTTAAGCCAGTGTAGACATTGGGTAGCCCTAAGTCGACTTAGGGCTACCCCAGGACTACACCAATGCCCTCCCTGCCGGGGGGGGGGAGCACAGGGGGAGCCTGGCATGCCCCCCCACAGGGCAGCGCAGAGCCTTGCCCACCCTGCCCCTATGCCCTGCCAGGGTCCCTGTCCCCCTTTGCCCCATTGTACCTATGTACAATGGGGCAAAGGCTCAGCCCCCTGGCATTGGGCAAGGGGTGCCCCCTCTGTCCCTGTGGAGCTGCCCTAGGTCCCCCTAGCCCCTAGAAGTTGACCTAGAAATCCAGTGTCAATGCTCTAGGTCGACTTTGTAAGTTCCCCTTTAAGTCGACTTTAATTTTAAGTGTAGACTCACTAAGTCGACTTAACTAAGTCGACTTTAAGTCTACTTAGTTAAAGTCGATTTAAAATTACAAGTGTAGACATAGCCTAAATATCTAAACAGGCTTTATAAGTAACTAACTAGAATATGAGAGTTCTGATAGTCGGTAGCACAACAGAAACAGGCTATGTCTATGCCATATATCAGCTTTGGCAGTTGTATAGGGTATATGGAACTATATACTGTGGTGAAAAGCAAGTGCTAGGCACACTGCAGAGTGTAGCTACGTGTCAGTGAAAGGCCCTCATGGGGAGAGGTAGCGGAGAAAAGTTGAGACTTTCCTCTCTACCTTCCCATGCCAGAACTTTTCCCAGCTGGTGGAGTCTTTCCCTGTGATGGGAGAATGATCCAACGGTGGGGAGACAGTGGGACACTATATAAATAAAATTGCAGCATAGATAGTAAGGCACAGCTCAGGAAAGTAGACAGCCCAATAGGACTCAGGTACGTACCATACACTTCAGGTGTGTCTGTACTGAAAATGCCTAAACCATGTTTCACTCTCTATACTGCTACTGCTACGCAAGTGCTAAGCGGGATATCTGAATATATACTCCTCACACCACCAAAGGAATCAGGCAGAATAAATTGTAGCCATATACACAAGTATTTCTGACTTCTCTCTCCTCAAAGGTTGTAGAATCTGAACTATTGTCATTGCAACATCTTTCTGTGCCACCCATGGTCGGTGCTCCATTTAATAGCTATTCAAAGTAGAAAATGTCAGTGTTCTTTTGTTTCTCTCTAGATTCTTCAGCACTGAAACTCCATTTTGCCCATGTATCTTGGGACATCCAAGTCAGAGTTGCCCATTTCCAGTTGTACCACGTGGTACATGAAAATAGCAGCAGAACATTTAAAAAGGCCAACTGATTTCTAGAATGCAAACACCTTCCTAACGGAGGCCTGTCTATGTACAATTGTTAATACAAAGTTGCAGGTTGTGGGCAACTCATCTCAAATCGTATGCTTTACCATCAGTTCTTGACTATTGAATGCTTTCCCCACATGTATGGTATTATCTCACCAAACCCACCACAACCCAATCTTTTGTAACCTGCCTTTTTACAGGTAAGCCTTGAGAGACATCTGATACATGGGTTTTCATGGGTTCTGGCATAAAAAACCTTCTAAATGTGGAACCACTGATTCTACTTTGAAGTCTTCAAGGATTCAATGTGCTTTGAAACCAAGTCAGTATGGGGTGGTGAGTTTCTACATTCACAAATGTGCTGTGAATGGCTACTTTAAAAATATCACTTACTGGTAAACATATTATTTATTTTCTTTACAATTTATAGTTTACATATTTTTATTCTCCTGTAAATAGGTTCATAATTATAATTAATATACTATTGTCATATATGTAGATACACAGACACTATTGTCCATACATATGTATACTTCAGATGGTTCATATTACCTTTTATTAATTTTGTGTAAAGAATGAATGTCTCTCCTAATTTTGAAATAACATTGATGTTTATATTAAGCATTTTTTTTCAATTTCTATCAATTTTTAAATGTTCACCACTGTGCAATATTATCGGTTTTAAACATTTTTTAAAAAATATTATTTATTTAAAATTTCACAGTTGCAGGGAAATGGTGAGGGGAGGGGTCTGACAGTAATTATTTAATGACAGCAGACACCAAGATTAAAAAAGTCAAGGTTTATAACCATTACAACACATTTTGTCATCACATGTCAAACTATGCCAAGTAAATAATCAAACTCTAATAAGGTCTCAAGCAGCATTTTTCTTATCTGTAAATTTTTATTATAATTGATTGAATATTGGGGTTTTTTTGTGTGTGTATAAACAGTGAAATCAATATTTACTTGACATAAATCAAATCCTTTCAAGCATACTTATAACAGATGTCTTCTTTTTTTTCTGCAAGATTTCCTTGTAAACCTTGTGGGATTGGAGGAAATAATTGTTCTAGATTTGGTCTGAAAGATTTTGTGAGTACTCAGGGAATAGTTTCGTTTATTCATACCATGAGCACAAAGATAAAGCTGAGTCATCTCAAGTTTCTGGAAACACCATCTTCACAGTGGATATGCTCAGAGGTTTAATCCATCTACCAGCACAGTCATTCATTAACATGACACCTATCCATACACAGTATTGCCAGCTTTCAATGAGAATCTTAAAATATTTAGTGTTTTTTCTTACTGCTCCAATGGTTTGAATCAATAGATTCCATGAGAATCTCAGCTTTTATTTTAAAAGCACAATTAAGTTTCAAGCTTCCATGGTTGAAGCAATAGCCTGGCACTCTAGGGCTATGTCTACAGTAGAAAAATTAGGTCGACTTTGTTAAGTCGACTTTAATAAGGTCAATTTAAGTCGACTTAAAGTCAACCTTATTAAAGTCGACTTAACAAAGTGGATTAAGTTGACTTAGCTTTAAGTCAACTTATCCACTTTGTTAAGTTGACCTGACCACCCTTAAGTCGACTTAATAAAGTCGACTTAAGGGTTACTCCATGTCCACACCGTCCTTAAGTCGACTTAAGGAGTTGACTTAATGGTTAAGTCGACTTAATGAGTGGTAGTAACAAAGTCGACTTAAGCTTTCACTAAGTCAACTTAAGTAATTTCTTAAATTGACTTAATGAAAGCCTAGTGTGGACGTGGCTTAATTTAAGTCAACTTAAGCCTCCTTAAGTCGACTTAAATTGCCAATGTAGACATAGCCTAGGAGCCCAGAAACCAGAAGGTGAAGGAAAAGAAACCTAAACTTAGTAACATTAAAAAAAAATCCCATGAGTTTTAAGTCAATCAGACATTTTTGGGGCATGATTCATGATTTCTGAATGCTTGGGATGGGCAATACAACTTATGTGCATGCTGCTTTCTGCTCCACGTGCGGTTTCATTTTGGTTTTGTAAGTTCAAGTGAAATTCCTTCAATTGTTCTTGTGATATTCAAGACTGAAACATACGTATAAGCTTTTTCCACTGTAAAAGATTCTAATGGGTCTATTTTTGAAAAAGGCTACAGCAAAAATAGATGAAGTTCTAAACCTGGCATTTGCATAGTGCTTATCAAGGAGCAATACATGCTTTAGTGGTTTGAGGTTAAACATTTAAGAAGTTATAAACAAATAAAAATGGATTCTAACTATACTAAATGATGCACCTGCTCAGATTTTAGTATTTTTTTAATGTATTAAAACCACTTCACCACATTATCTTTTCCCTCTGCCATCTATCACAAAATCAGTCAGACAGCACAATGCACCACAAGGTCTTGGAGGAAAATATAGTCTTCAGATTATTATTATATTATTATTATTATTAATAATAATAATAATAATAATAATATTTGTAGTTCTGGTAGGTTCCAGATACTGTAGCATTGCAATAGCATTTAATGAATATTGAAACTAGATTTAATAGCATAGCAAGGAGAGAGCCAGCTGTTCTCACTCTGCAGCTGGGACAATTAGCAAAGGGAGATTGAAACTGTCCCACTGAAACACATGAAAATATCTGACTTAAGTTTTGGGACAGGTGAAAATTACAAATCTGAAAATAATTACAGATTTCACTGATTTATTGTCTCTCAACAATTTTGGTATATGCTATTGTTAAGGTGCTGTTATGAGCACCCCATAAACTGGCCGCCACCTCCCTTGTGATATAAAGACATAGAAACTGTTTCTCCTCAGGTCACGTACAGAAACTGTTTATCAGATACTCTTCCCAGGTCACATACCAGATACTGCCCCCCAGGTCATGTAAAGAACTCCTGGCTGCTAGGCTTGTGACTATCAACATGCTTTATTGCACGTAGAGAACTCCTGGCTGCTAGGCTTGTGACTATCAACATGCTTTATTCGGACCCTGATTTGCTTTCAGCCAGCTCCCAAAGGGGTGGGTCATCCCCCTCGCCCATGTGCTGAAGGGCAAGTCAATCATGGCTGCTCTGCCCCCCCCCCCCCCCAGGGGTGTAGAAGGCTCTGACCTGGAACCTAGAGAGCTGGTGAAAATTCCTTTGCACAAATAAGGACAGGAGGAACCGGGCAGACCCTCACCTCAAAATTCCTGCTGCAGCGAAATCTGGCCAATCACAGCCCTCGGCAGAAAGCCATGGCCTGGGCCATAAAAGCTTCCATGCTGCATGGAGCAGGTGGGAGTCTCCTCGAGTTAACTGCTAGGCCTGATCACCCTGCAGTAGGAGTTCCCCCGAGAGTGCCGGCCCGAGTCGATTTCAACCTCCGCCTTAAGACGTTATGCTGTTGTTAATCACCTGCCTGATAGTCATGGTACGTATGTGAACCCGAATTACCCCCCCACACATGTTTACTCCTCATGATTGAATGTGAATAATTCTTCTACCTCAGTTTTAACCCTAGGTATTACAACTGATGTAGGTTTGGGGATTATTGTTATGTTTATTGTTTATGTATTGAACTCTATCTTGTTATACTTTATCTCTGAATTATCAAAAGAGTCCAAGAGGAGGGTTTATTCTAAAGGTTTATTTCTGTGTAACTCATGATATGCTAAACTGTGGGTAATCACCTGGGGCTATCTTGTTATCTGTGAAGCTGACTTCTGAGTTTAGTCCAGCAAGCAGCCCCACTGTTAACCCTTTGCGTCCCAAAGAGGGGACTAATAAAGTTTATTATTTTTGGCCACCACTTTAAGTTTCCAGGAGCCTTCCTTCTCCCATCCTTTACCCACTGCGGACAGCTATAATAATCTGCAAACATTATGCTTTTGTTTTAAGTATATATGTTTGTAGCTTTGTCCATTGCAAAGTTACAGCCAGCACAATGTGAAAGAGAGAATGTGAAAGAGAGAGAGTAACCCAGCCCAGTGTCTCCAGCCATGCACTAGCAACAGCAAATGTGGGAATTCACCCCTCCACATTCCACTCATCTTGATCGAGTCTGAAGAGCAGAGTCCAATTTGGACCATTAAATTGCCATCATTATGGATCAAAGCTAATCCATTTTCTTCCCTTTGCTTCAAAATCAGTGACCAAAACCAAAGGAAATTAAATGCCTGAATACAATTCAACATGCACGTTGCACAGTTCATATCCAAAAAGATCAGGAAATGCGAAAGTTAAAATTCCAGCTCCTCAGCTGGAATCATAGAATCATAGAACAGGAAGGGACCATGAGAGGTCATCGAGTCCAGTCCCTTGCATTCATGGCAGGACCAAATAATCCCTTAAACCATCCCTGACAGGTGCTTGTCTAACCTGCTCTTAAAGATTTACAATGAAGGAGATTCCACAGCCTTCCCCAACAACTTATTCCACTGGTTAATCATCCTGACAATTAGGAATTTTTTTTTAATGGCCAACCTAAACCTCCCTTACTGTAATTTAAGCCCATTGCTTGTTTTCCTATCATCAGCAGTTAAGGAGAACAAGTTTTCTCCCTTCTCCTCGTGACAACCTTTTAGGTACTTGGAAACTGTTATCATGTCCCCTCTCAGTCTCCTCTTTTCCAGACTTAACAAACCCAGCTCTTTCAATCTTCCCTCAAAAGTCAAGTGTTCCAGACCTTTAATCATTCGTGTTGCTCTTCTCTGGACTTTCTCCAATTTGTCCACATCTTTCATGAAATGAGGCTCCCAGACACAATACTCCAGGTGAGGCCTAATCAGAGTGGAATAGAACAGAAGAATTACTTGTAATGTCTTACTTACAATACTCCTATTAATACATCCCTGAATGATGTTTGCTTTTTTTGCAATAGTGTTAAACTGTTGACTCATATTTAGCTTGTGGTCCACTATGACACACCGACCCCTTTCCTCAGTACTCCTTCCTAGGCAGTCATTACCCATTTTGTATGTAGCTCCAGCCAGGTTGTACTTCCCTAGTTTGTTAATGAGAAGGTGATGCAAGACCATATCAAAAGCCTTATTAAAGTCTAGATATACCACATCTACCACTTCCCCTTTATCCACAAGGCTATCCACCCCAATAATAGAAAGCTACTGGGTTGGTTTGACACAATTTGTTCTTGACAAATCCATGCTGACTATCACTTAACACCTTTTTCTCTTCTAGATGTTTGCTAATTGATTCCTTAATTATTTGCTCCATTATTTTTCCTGGTACAGAGGTTAAACTGACTCATCTATAATTCCCTGGGTTGTCCTTATTTCCCTTTTTATAGATGGGCACTATATTTGCTCTTTTCCAGTCCTCTCGAATCTTCCATGATTTTTCAAAGATGATAACCAATGGCTCGGATATCTCCTGAGTATTCTATGGCGCATATCATCAGGCCCTGGTGACTTGAAGACATCTAACTCGTCTAAGTAATTTTAAACTTGTTCTTTCCCTATTTTAGCTTCTGATCCTGTCCCCTTTTTACTTCCCTCCCCTACATCAGGCATCCAATCACCACAAACCTTCTTGATGAAGATCGAAACAATGAAATCATTTAGTTCCTCTGCCATTTCCACATTTTCCGTTACTTTTTCCCCACTCTTTGTTAAGTAACGGTCCTACAATGTCCTTGGTCTTCCTCTTGCTTCTAATGTATTTAAAAAATGCTTTTTGTTACCCTTTATGCCTTCAGGTACTTTGATCTCAGTTTGTGCCTGTCCTTTTTGATTTTTCCCCTACATAATTGTGTTATTTGTTTATAGTCATCCTTCGTGATTTGTCTTAGTTTCCACTTTCTGTAAGACTCTTTCTTTATTTTTAGATTATCAACTAAGTATCAATTTAGCAGCATGGGAGTTGCATCAAAATTTACACCAGCTGAGGATCTGACAACATTCCAACAGAAGTAGTCATGTCCATTAATAAAACCAGCAATGACCCACAGTTTGTGGGGGTTTTGTTCTAAGCCTAGAGAAATACTATGGTGCATGAGATTCATTCTCTAATAAGCGTGGGTAACTGCTGACTTTCTGAAGAACAATTACTTACTTACTTACCAGAACAGCTATGGTTCTTCTAGATAATCATCTACATGAACCCCACTGCAAGTGATAAGTGCTTCCTGACCATAAAAAAGTAAGACATAAGAGTAGGGACATCAATCTAAAGGTTAAGTTCAATAAGTAACATTTGTAAAAGTAATGGAATGCCAGGTACAAGCCTTGCATCTCTCTTTTGTGGAGACATTATTAAGAAATTCAACAGAGATTACTTTAGTTCTATGAACTATCTACTAATGCACAGCAAGACCATACAGTTTCTGAAACTTCTGACGGTCTCCCAGCACAAATTGACTGACATCTACTATTGACCCTATGCACTACCAAAAAAAGTAGGTGTAATGCTAAGTGTCTCACTTCTATTAAAAAAAACAAGAGTCCTATGGCACTTTTAAAGACTAACGGATTTATTTATCGCATGAGCTTTCGTGGGAGAAAATCCCACGAAAGCTTATGTGATAAATAAATCTGTTAGTCTTTAAAAGTGCCACAGGACTCTGTTGTTTTTCTGCAATAGACTAACGTGGTTACCCCTTTGGAACTTCTATTCAAGTATCCTGTTATGGTATACTTAATCCTACTTCAGTGCAGAAGGAAAGGAGGATTTCTTCAAGGCCATCATCATTTCTATGACTCTACAGGTCAAATAGTAGTTTAAGATCTTCTTAACATCTAAGCAATATAGCGTAGCCTCACCTGGAAGTGAAACGGCATGGGAAAAAATAGTTGGGTTGATTTCAAAAGGTGTTCAGATACTATGTCATGATGGGCCTCGATAAGAAAACCCAGACAAACATGCAGAGGCAGGATACTGGATTTTGCCCAAGCTGATATGGCAAACCCTATATTGCCATATCTCTAAACTGTTCATTTCTAGTTTTTGTTTACATATATTAAGTTCTATGGTTTGCTTTGGTAAAGATATCTACAACTGGGCCAGAGTAAAATATGGATTCTTATAATTTTTGGCATATATATATATATATATATATATATATATATATTAAAAACCCTACAACAGTGAGAATGCAAAATTGCCAGTGCATTTGCCTTATAATCTGACTACAAATCAACAAGTTAGACATCTAAGTGACTGCAGTTATGCTCACAGTTTTGCACCTGAATGTAATTGTAAGATACCATATTACACAATGGAGTATAAATAGCTAGGCTGAAAATCAGGGTCTTAAACTAATTAGACCTAATTTCTACTCACTCACGTCAGTCTTACAGTGGTGTTACACCAGTGGCTTCTTCACTGGAATTATTTGCAATTTGCATCATGGCAAAGAGGGGACTCAGCCTATTGTCACTGTGGATGCAGATGAAGGGCCAAAGGAGGAAGATTGAGGGGGGCATAAAGCTAAATATGGAGAAGTAACAAACAGCAAGTTAATTCCTAGTTTCAGTAATCTCTAATACTTGAGAAAGAACAAGAACAGAGAATACAGTATAGAGATAATGTATACATTTATTTCTTACATAAAAAACATTGAGTCCATGCAGGAGATAGGTAAGCATTCATTTTCTTATTAGACAAGAAGGATAGGTAAGTAAAGAGAAGGAGATTGTTTTGCACTGCATTGCTGAGGCATCACTGGATAAACAGCTCCATATCTTAAGAATGGCTTCAGCATGTGGTACTTTATTTATTTATTTATTTATTGTAAATGGGATACAAAAGGTTTGCACTCAGATCCATTTATCAGCCAGTCATGCAGTACATCAGTAGGGAAAATGGTCAGAAACATCTGGGAATCAAAGACAAACATATTTACAGAATATAATCTCAATACCTAAACTATCTTTGTCCTTATTCTTTTCCAGGAAAAAGCTTCAGGGGTCCTGTCTATCAAATTCAGCCCCTTTTATGCCTGGAATAGCATATATGGTACTGACAGCCTGGCTAAATACCAGTCTATCAGGAGAGGAACCTGCTTAATTGCCTGGATTCTGGCTTCAGAAAACAGCTTTTACACCTAAAGCTGGACTAGCTCACATCTGTGGCTGTCAGATTTCTGGCTTGCAAATGAAGAAATCAGCTGCTCCTCTCCCTAAAGGATACCCAGGGGTTCCAAACCTCATGCATAAAGTCAAAACATACAATCTAATTTCCATATAGAATACAAATAACATATTTCCTTAATAAAAACTCATATAAATTACTGTACAAAACATTTTCATGTCTTTATGCATGCAAACCATAGGACTATTCCATTTAAATGGAATAAAATAAAACTGCCAATTAAGATTCAAATGATTCTAGTGTTATACCCAAATCTGGTAGTAATCTCACTGTATGTCATCTCTGGGTCCTTTTTACCCTAAACTCATTGTGCTTTGAGCAATACGTCTTTTCTTTATCAAATGAAATCCATTTATCCAAAAGCATAGTGCATGGAAGCATCTCTGCACAGACATAACCATGTGAGTGCTGTAGTCTTATTCAATAGTGATTCAATTGTTACATCTGTTGGAATGCATCACCCATGTGTCAGTTCTTGCCTATCAAAACCCATAATATTTTTGGTACCTAAATGGCAGTATGGAGGGCAAGTTGTTTAATAAATAAATGCATTAATAATAATACTAATTAATCATTAATAATTAATAATAAAGGCACATTTCTTGAGTCTAAACTATTACCAGAATTCTGCCAACTCAAAGCTCATGGTAACTTTACCTTTTTTGAAGTGGTGTCAGGAAATATGCCAAATGGAGCCATGGCCATCCAGCTGACAGATGATCTAACAGAAACAGTATAACACAAAAGTGCTCTTACTGCAAAGCTGTACTTTACTTATGCTCAAACACAACACAGGACTGTTAATACTTTTACTTAGGCTCAACAAGCACTTACATGTGGGCGCAATAGGTTAGTAAAACACCCCAAACCTCAACCCTCAATAATTACCAAAGTGTGGGGCGGCTTTCGAGTGGAAACAGCAACAACTTTATGAGTGGCCTGACTTTCCAGTTGCCTTTGGAGGATCCAGAAGCTGTGCCCAAGAAGAGACCCCAAAGAGTACAAGCCTCTCTCTTCTCCCCATTTATCTTTGTTAGTAGACATCAACACATCAAGAAAAAGGGGGAAAAGTTTCAAAAGCTAAGATCACCAGAGTTCTTAATTAAGGAGATGTGCTCCTGCAGAATCGATATGTCTTGAGATCAATACAAATATCTCCCAGAGGGCATACATAAATAACCTTATTGATCTTTCCCTGAAACATAGATCCCAGCACATCTACATCAGGAAGGGTGTGGAGGATCAGGCAAAGGTTGAGCAAGGGGCTCACCTCCCCATCTGGCTTAGTCATGCCAAGGCTACACAGGCCTGTGAGAAATGTCCACCACGTTTGGCTGCTGCTAGAACACTATCATGTGGTCCCTGGCCCTTTTATTGCTCTATCAAAATTTCCCCATACAAAACTATCCAAGTTTAGTTCTCCATAACTGGAAATCAGATCAGTTTAAATTTGGGAATAAGGTTATCCTTTCTGCCCCACATCTAAATGCATTCATTTACTCTGTTTAAACATGAGCTTCTAGCAGTCTTAAACTTTTTCTTTGTAGAAAACAGAAAGATGAATGTGTACAAGGCTCTGATTTGTTTAGAACACAACATAACTTCTTTCATAAATCAATTGATGCTGTGTGGAAAAGGATGGTTGCAACAGAGCTGAGTAAAGTGTTCAGTTAAAGAAAATGGTATTGCCTGCTTTGCCCTTCTACATATAAATATTATTACAGACAGAAAAAAACACATTCAAAGAATGTCAAGGTTATAAAGTCAAGCACTCAACACTAGGAAATGCCAGAATTCAGATTCTATCTTATAATTTTATACTATCACCAGGACTATAACATCTGAGCAGCTTCCACATGAAATCAATAGCAATAGCAAAGTCTTTAATGGACTTCATGTTGTCTCTGGCACATTTCCTTTTTTTGAGGTCAAAATGCTATGCTACCTAAATTCAGCTCTCTTGGGCATATGTAATATGTTACAATCTTTAATTATGTGATCATATACTCTTTTCCACATAACTGCCTCATCCAGTGCACAGGATGGAGGGTGCTCACTTAATGAATAGTTATACAATATTTATTTTTATCCTAATCTTCTTGAGTATGGTCTTAGGTTTCTTTAATGTCTATCTATGCACTACATAAACTATTATCAATTTCCTTATGGACTTTTCTATGGTGTTTATCACCACAGTATCTGAGTACTTCACAGACATTAATAAATATATCTTCATAACACTCCTGGGGTAGGAGTTGGTATTATTATCCTTGTTTTACAGATGGAGAACTTGAGGCACTGAGGCTATGTCTACACTGGGTAATTTAAGTCGACTTTAACTAAGTCAACTTAGTATGTCTCCACTGAAAATTAAAATCGACTTTGGGGGGAACTTAAAAAGTCGACCTAGAGCGTCCACACTGGATGCCTAGGTTGCCTTCTAGGGGCTTAGGGGGAACCTAGGGAAGGTCCACGGGGGCAGGGGGCACCCCTTGCCCAATTCCAGGGGTCTCAGCCTTTGCCCCATTGTACCTAGGTACAATGGGGCAAAGGGGGACAGGGACCCAGGCAGGGCATAGGGGCAGGGTGGGCAGGGCTCTGTCCTCCCCTGTGGGGGGGCATGCCAGGCTCCCCCTGTTCTCCCCTCAGCAGGGAGGGCATTGGTGCAGTCCTGGGGTAGCCCTAAATCGACCCCACATTTACACTGGCTTAAGTCGACTCTAGGGAGTCAATTTAAGCCTTAGGTCTAATAGAAAGGAGGTTTAATAAAGTCGACTTAATTTTAATTGAGTCGACTTTATTTTCCTTAAGTCGACTTAAGCAAAGTGTAGTGTAGCTTAAGTCGATTTAATTTACCAGTGTAGACGCAGCCTGAGAGATTAAGACTAAAACTGTAAAATATATCCAATAATTTTGGGTGCCCAACTTGAAACATGTAGGGCCTCATTTTTTCATAGTACTTAGTATTTGCATAACACTTTATATATTCAAAGCTATACATCTCTGGACTTCAGTTAGAGTTGTGTGAGCTCAGAATTTCGGCCAATGTTAGGCACCCTGATAATGAGTAACACACAATTAGTGGTCAGCTGTGAACAGTTTGGTTTAAGTGACTTTACCAGCATCACATAGGAGCTCTGCAGCTACCTTATTAATACACACAGTATGTTTCAGGAAAAAAGGTATAAATATTTTCATCAGAGGCGACTTTTGGGGTAGGCGAGGCAGGCAGCCGCCTAGGGCCCCTAGCAGTAAGGGGCCCCATCAGGGGTGGTCGCCTGCTTCTCCTAACAGGGGTCAGCAACCCCTGGTACACGTGGGGCCTGGCGCGCAGACCAGCTGGGGCCTGGGGGCCAGCTTGGAGGCCAGCTTTGGGCCCAGGGCCCTGCTCGGGGTGCAAGGGCTGGCACGGAGCCCGGGTCCCTGCTCTTGGCCTGGGGGGCCAGCACAGCCTGGCCCAGGGGGCTGGCTGGGGAGGAGGACAGTGCAGGGGCTGGCTCAGGGTCTGATTCGGGGCCAGCACGATGGATGGCTGGGGGCCCGGGGGCAGGTGCAGCCCGGCTCAGCACTTGGGGATCAGGGGCCAGCTCAGAGACCGTAGCAGCCCAACTTGGGGCTGGGGGGGCAGTTTGGGGTTTAGTCCCTCTAGGGGGCCCCACAATGGGCCTTTGCCTAGGGCCCCAGATAGCCTAAGGCCGCCTCTGATTTTCATCCAGATGTACCCTACTGTTTGTTTCCAGTCCACAATTACAGGATTTGAGTGGTTTGATTCCCTACTACCCTGCACCTCTGTAGACATTTTACACCTCTGTAAAGTGAACATAAAATATACCATTCTGACGTGGCAGTATTTGACACGGAGTCTGTACTCATTTTTGCCCTGTGTAAATGCCTGCACAGAGTGCTCTTGTTCTAAAAAAAAAAAATAGGTGCCGGTACTCAGCCAGGGACCTGTAGCTGGTGGCGGCGGCGGCAGGAGCTGGGGCCTCATCGCTGTGAAAAAAAGGTGCCAGTACTCAGTACCCCTGAGTACCATCCCAAAAAAAGCCCTGCCTGCACATGGTCTATAACAAGGGAGAATCAAGCCCTAGATCTTGAAGGGCCTGATTCTTATTTACACTAAAATCACTTTACTGTGGCAATGCTACAGACCTGATTTCTTTGTCCAGTATAGAACAGCTCAGGATACTGAGAAGAAACTAAGGCCTCAGTCCTGCAACCATTTATGCAAGTGCTTTAACTTACTACTATAATTAGTCCCATTGAAATCAATGGTATTTAAGTACATGCATAAAATTTTGCAAAATAGGGCCTTATATGTTAAGAGCAAAGGAGTAAGTTCTTCAGAGCTTTGGGATAGTATATTAGTTTATATGCTTTTAAAATGCCCAGATGTTTATGTAATATAATATAAGATATAATATAATATAAGATACACATAAGGTGGAATTGTCAAGTGCACTCAGAATTCTCCTAATTCTGCTTTCTCTGAAGTGAAGAGGAGTTACACTGCTGACCTCAGTGCAAGCACAGTTAGGACAATGCAGAGAGCGTTTGGAAATTGTACTGTGGATAGCTTGGTACAACAAAATGAGTATCGTTAATTGTTCCTTTTAGAAATTAAAGAGAGACCGTCTATCAACCTTTTAAATTCAACAAAACTCATTTTGTAGCAGAAAAGACTTTTCCCAGATATCTCTTCTTTGTCCCTTACTATAGATAGAATTGTCCTTTCTTGATGTAAATGTCCTTTTTGAATAATGACGGCATCTCTCCGAGACAGACCATTTGCTAAAGGACAGCTGGAATTTGTCCACCTCTTGCTAGAAGGTTTTACACATCTCCTGCTATGGGTACCTACGCAGTAATGGCAACTCTCACAATTTTATACCGACTCTGATGATTTTGGAGTGGGTTTTTCACCTGTCTCTTGAAGATATGAGGAAAGGCTCCAAATGCATGAATTTTCCTTTATTCAACAGGAATTACTGTCAGTGGAATGGAAGCCAGCAAGATGGTCACTATTTTCCTACAGTTTATCTTTATGTGCAAGTGAGGCTTCCTCTAATAAGGTTGGCTCCTCCTTCCCTGGTTCTAGGGATTTGGAATCCAAGCCCACAGGCAAAATGGATGCCACTGTATGGTTCCGGCAGTTAAATGGGACACAGGAACTTTGAGGAGCACCAGGGCTGTGAGGAGGACACCATGAAAGGTGATAGGCAGAGTGAGGGGGAGCAGGGCACTGAGGTGAACAACGGAAGGATGGAGAAAGATTAGGTGGTGGAATGTGGCATGGGGGGCAGGGAGAAAGCTTAGGGAGGTAAGGGGTGTCCAGAGACAAGTGTGGCAGGGCACGGGTGCAGAGCAAGGGAAGGCATGGGGGGGGACACAAGTGCTACCCAGTCAGAGAAGTAGAAGGGAGGGAGTCAGGGAAGTGCTGCTTCTTGTAAAGGCCAAATCAATCCCATGTTATTTTTACTATGACCTAATCATTTACATGAATGATTTTAGGGCTTCTGTTTTGGGGTGTTCGTTAGTTTCATTTTTCAAGATTTATTTTTCACAATTTTTTAGTTGTATGTATGTGAGAAACAGGGTTTTCATGGCCTTTTCTTTGTCTGTACTGTAATGACTAATGTATATTATATAATGTAATATATTACATTACTCACTACAGTACTATAAACTGTGATGAGTAATCTCTGTGTAACGTTCCTTAGTGAACATTAACATAGTACTGTTTAAAACAGTAATACATTAAAGCTCACTAGAGATTCCTTAGTGTGCAACAGGAGGGTCTATGCCGCCCAATTAATGTGCAACACATTAGTGCTCTTTAGAAATCATACCCCAAAAGTCCTCATTACTGCTCTGTGTAGGCAAGGTCTTACATACAAGTTACCCTTTGTGGTGTTTTTTCCAGTGTTTACTGAATACACAGCACTTTCAATAAATTTTTCTGCATCGGGGTGTTTATTGGTTAAAAACAAAAACCAGAAGTCCTAATAATTGATATAATTTTAAATTCCTCTAGTATGTATATCTATAATTCATGAACCTTAACATACATTCTGTGGCAAGTGTAAATAAAAATGATGCATTAATTAGGTGAGTGATTCTGAAATTATTTACCATCCAGCACTTCTTTTGTCATAGTAAATAACCTAAAAGAACAGAAAGTCAAGCCAGTAATAGGGGAATTGCCATCCTTTCCTATTTTAAGGGGTGAGGAGATGGGAAGTGGCGTTTCCATCTGAGCAGATAGGGATAGGTGTACATTTTTACGTACATTAAAGGTGGGTTTTTCAACCTGAACCTCTCTCTCTCTCTCTCTCACACACACACACACACACACACACACACACACACACACACACACACACACACACACACACACAGAGGCAGAGGAGTGGGGTGGGGAGTCGAAACATAGACTAAAACCCATGATTTGATTTTTAAATTTTTTTTAATGATTTTAGGAGCCAAGCTTATGATTTTTGCATGTATGGACTCATGATTTTTCAGCTCTTGCTGGGGTTGACTCATTTTTGGTGTCTTGAGATAGGTAATACTGCATATGATCCTGATCTTCTATCCAGATTTGTGAACACATGTTCATCACTTATAACAATGTTGGGAAGAAATCTATTAATTTCATTCTCACACTAAAAGTAATCAAGTTGGTAGAAATTTTCTAAATTTCAAAACTGATGAAATTCCAAGTTTCAAAATTCAAAACACAAATAGGAAATATTTTGACAATTTTCTTGTGGAACTCCCTTTCCTCTTCTCCCCTCATTTTTCAGATATTTGATTGCTTTTGTTTCGCAATTCAAGAGTGTGAAAAATTTGAAATTAAAAAAAAAATCACAAAAAAGCTTTTAAAAAAGAAAGTGCATGTCATTTCCCCCCCCCCCCCCCAACCAGCTGTAACAAATAGAAATGTGGGATAAGTTAAATGTTCATTGTAGTTCATGTGGAAACTTTGACTTTAACCTCAGCAGATGTAAACTTACTGATGTTCTTTGAATCTGAAAAAAATATGTAGAATATGGTTACCTTCTCAAGAATCCAGAAATGCATCTAATCTATTTACTGCAGTAAATGTGACTGAAGAAGAGGGAATGAAGCTTCATAAAGGGAGAGAAAAATGTATGTTGACACATATGTCATTGTATAGGTCATGCATCTCAGTGTTGAATTTACAAACAAATAGCATACATGGAATACCATCCCCATAGCATTTTAAACATGCAACTATGGATTCTGGGTGGAAGAAAAGGATCTGGCTACACATCATGCACACTGTTTAGGTTATCTTTAGCTCTCTTTGGTAACCAGCACACTGTACATTTGAATTGCTTTGCCTTGGATACACTTTAGTCTGAAAACAAACCATTAGAAGTTAGTTTTCTGTCTCTTTATTTCTCATAACTTGACAGACTGGAGAAAATGAAAGACAGAGAAAATGCCTGTCTTTTTCCCTTGCTTCCTTTCTTTTTCAATTTCTTCTATAAAAGGAAAAATGAAAGCCCAATAAATATAGCTGAGGGAATGATGCCTGTGTTGTTGCTACACTGCACATATTCTTATAGCCTTCTAAATCGTAAAATGTTAACAGCAAAACTAAATCTTGACATGTTGATAGCTAAAACCATACTGCAATATGGCACATCAATTGCCTGTTATGTTTTTGAGGACCAAAAAATATTCTCTTCTGCACCATTAACATAAATCAAACGGGTTAAATCATTTTAATACTCCAGGTGCCTTTTTTTTTTTTTCAGATGGCACAATAGTTGATGTCAGTTTTGGGGGATGGGGCGGGGGGAAGGAAAGGGAAATCATATAGCCCATAGATTTGCAGAGAGGTTATGCACACAAATCTAGCTCAATCAGTTTGTCAGATGAGCATTTCACATTAAGCAAAATAATAACCTGTCATATGACTTTAAACAGTTGCTTTTTTTGCCAGGTTTCAGGAGAGCAATATAGTGCTGTAACTATTGCACCACAGCTGCATTTCTTAAACTAAGAGCAAACCATTTTAAAGGCTTTCATCAGAAGGCCCTTGCCAGATGTGGATTCTAACACTGTTATGCAAAAGGAAAAGTGCCTGATTTTCCAAAACCTCAGAACTGATGAATAGTAGCTTGCAAAAAAATAAAATTTCTAATACTAGGATATTGCAGAATTATTACAGGGAGCAATGTTCCTGTCTCTATAGACATATTAATTAAACTAAAAAAGCAACATGCCCAATTGAGATTTGACTATTTGGGATGTTTAGAAGGCTAAATTTCATGCTTAAAGTAACCAAGGTCAAGACCTCAGCATCCTCCCTGCTAACCACTAGTTGCCATTTCACTCAAAGCAGCTCTATCCTCTCGCCAATGAATATTTCAGTCCCCGAAGATGGCAACAGCCCATGCTTGGAACTCTTCTATTCAGAGATGGAATGGCACTCGTAAAACTTCAGGGGTCGTTCAGGGTGAACTTATTTTTTAAGAGAAGTTCTGTTTCAGGGGCTGCATCAATTTCAGACCAATAGGACTGTAATTGATGGTAATGGAGTGACTAAATCCAATTTACTTGATGAATGTACAGTCCACCTGATGCACACTCTTATACTGAGGACAGCAGCTGTGTTTTAATGGGCTGGCATCTGGGAGATTGGGTTCAGTTCTGCCACTAAATCTGGGTGATCTTGGACACTTTGTTTAATCTGTGTACTTCAGTTACTCCCATCTGTAAAATGCTGAATGATACCTACTAACGTTTCCAATTCACTTTGAAAACTATGGATGGAAGAATACTGCATATGCACAAAAAATTACTAAATTCAGGATTTCATGCAGTTAACCCTTATTTGATCATGATGCATTACAAGATTGGTATGTAAAAACAACAGTACCAAATGACTTTAAGAAATTAGGCTTTGTTGATCGTGTTCTCTTTACGTTCACTGGCAAAACTCCCATTGCTTCAGGACTACAGCCATAGTGAGCATAATTCTTGAAGTCCATTCTTGCTACAACATGACAGACAAAGTGGGACAGGCAATATCTTTCATTAGACCAACATCTATTGGTGAAAGAGACAAGCTTTCGAGCTACACAAAGCTTTCTTCAGCCTTATAGAACAGGGTTTTTTTTGTATTTTATTTATGACACATTCAATATATAATTACATATTTTAAGTGGGTTTCCCTTAATCACTTTCAAGGTGACTCAGGGTAATTTTTAATATGATGAATATATATATAGGTATATGAAGGAGAACACATTGGTAAAAGCCTTATTGAAAAAGTACCTCAAGTTCTTTTGTCTGTAAACTCCATTCTTCATAAACATCTTATTAAGGATACTGAATATTACATAAACATAAACCCAGTACGACAAAGCAGACAGTTCCTGGATATATGAAAGGAAAAGGAGATATTTTAATTGGTAATGTTTGTATTAATTAATAGCATTCTTGAGGATTGTCTACATGGGCACATCCAGGAAAGTACATCCTAATTAATTAAAGGTGTGAATCTGAAGTAGATCAGTTAAGCTACATTAAACTCTGTGTAAATATCCTCATTCAGAATTGAAATTTTACATGAATTAAACTAAACCAAATTAAGAGCACTTTAATTCTGAATAACAGGATCCACATATTCTACATAAAAGGAGTAGTGAACAGGCAGACTGTGGGCCAGATCTTGTCTGCCAGATGCTTTTCAATGGACCCCCAATATCTTTGCATTTACTTACTGTCATTATTTATTATTATTATTATTATTATTATTATTATTACTGTCATGTTCTTTATTATTTTGTCTGGATTCTAGACTTTGACCAAGACATTTAGACCTTAACAAAAAATTGACTACCCGTGCGATGTAGGTTTTTATGCAATATTCATACCTTCCATAACTGAACCCATTGCAATAGTGCATTTAGCAATGTGACTGCACATCTCCCATGTATGTGTTGTTCCAGTGAAAGAAGGAGTTGATGTGGAGTGGAGTTTACAGTTCTGGTACATGTTGTAGTGTTTGTTTGTTTTTGTTAAATTCACATGTTGCAGAATGTTTATATTCAAGAAGGAAAGGTTCAAGAAATGTATCTTGCACATAGAATGGAAAGTGGTGACTTTTGTAATAGTTCTTCGTTTCTTGGGGAGATCAATCCACTATCCTGGACACCTCCAAAGAAGGTTTTCTTTCCTTCACAGTTGAGCTTTACTCTTATTGTTGAGAATTCTAGTGTGCCAGAGGAGCAAAGTTGTGTATCATCATGATCTTCATCCTAGACTTCTAAGGAAAGCCAGTATAGAGAGTAGAGGACAGGTGTGATGTACCCACAGTAGCTCTCTAGGAGGGTGAAGAGGAATATTTGGGGGGAGTGGTGCGAGCAGTGACGTCAAGTGTTCTGTGCATCCCTATCAGTTCCCCCCACCTCCTTTCCACATGCCTGCACACAGCCCTTAGATACCTCCTGCCTGTCCCCTGAGCTGGCTGAAGATTTAAGATCAGATGAGGTTGAACTTCACTAACATAGGTCCCAGCTGGAAAAACTGTGCTAGTGGAAATAGGCTCATCTGTCCCATTAAGAAAGCTCTGAGTCTAAAAGCTATTTTCTATATTTATTTTCATTATTTGATTCTTTTCTATTTAGTAAAGAAGAGGGGTGGGTCTTTACATACACAGCACAGAAGTTTAGACTTTACTCAAAAAGAATTGAAAACAATATAGTGTTCAAAGTATTTTGTTTTAAAATCAAACAACAACATGTGTGTTTTAACTCTTTTGTTAACATCATTGTGTTGCTTATTATTCAGTTTTATACAAAAATTAGCCACTGGAACTTAAGCAACTTTTTTACATTCATAACTGATGCACCAAGCCCAAAGGTGCTCAGCCCTGGCAGGCCCTGGGATAAATTAAGCCCTGAATATAGCAAATAAGAACCCAATTTATTTAGCAATAACTAAAAGTTTGTCACCCATGGAATGTGTTTTCTGGCCTCAGTGGTAAAAACTGGAAGAGTCACCAGAGAATGCTCACAATTCCTGTAAAACTTCACGTGAAGCCATAGAGGAATCAAACACATGTTTCTACTTTATTGGTGAGATATCATACTAGACCAACAGAGGAAAGAAGGCAAAGTGAGGACATTATACAGTCCTCATCTTTAGACATTGACCCGTGTCAAAGCATCTTAATTTAAGCTCACGGGAGATTCTGTCCCAAATATGAATCCTACTTCAAAGTCCTGCGAAGTCAGCCATGGCCTCTGGCCAAGGTAATGGGCAGCAATGATGGAGACATGTCTCCCCAAGCAGTCCCAGAGACTGCAAAGCCATGACCTCTCTGGAACAACACTCCCAATGCACAGACTGTAGAGCTCCACAGGGACTGATCAAGGAGGTCATGCAGACAATAATATGGGCATTGTAGTTTATCCTAGGGTTAGAACGTTAAGATATTATGAGTGTTTGGGGATTCCATTACTTTAAATAACAAAGGGATGTAATATTGTCAGCAACCCAGTCCATGATTGCTTAATCAGGGCCAGGAGTTAAGAAGCCCTTCTAAGAAGATACTAGAAGGAACACAGCTTGTGATCCTGTTTACAACTGGGAAACAAGGGTGCTAGAGACTATATGTATGTTCGCTATCCTAATAAAGAATCCCCTTTATGTTCACTATATCTTCTCTATTACAAGGAACAGAGTACAGGGTGAAAGGAAGTATCTTTCCCTTTATATTGACTTGGACTCAGAACCTCCAAGGAGGAAGGGCCATGGGCCAGCCATTTTATACACCATGCAATAAAGCTGAATGGCCACACAAAGGGTTATGTGCAGTGCCAGCTGGAGATGTGTAGGTATAAGTGCCCCTTTTATGGCATTTGTACATGGCAGAATTTTGGGAGGATTCCTTCCTCCCTGAAGGCAGGTTCCTCCCATGGTTCCCACAGGGAGGTGCAACTCTCATATTCCAGGACAGATCCCAATTAAAGCAAAGTTGGTAAAACTAGTGGCTAGTGGTGATGGTTCTTTGAGTACCTTGAACTGTGAGTTACCTTGCTGACACCTGCCTCCAGCATGAAAGACTCTTGCTTGTGGAAACTGGGGGTTAGCCACCTAAAAACCACCAGCCTGTCAGTCACTTAAGCCTTTTCCTCCAGAGTATGCCAGCCCTGTCTTTGCCTTGCAGGTTAACAAAAGATGTTTGAGGCCCCTTGAAGTGTTTCCCGGTGATATCCAGCTCCTAAAACTGGCTACTCACAGGCATCCTACATCTTCTGCTCCCAAAAGGAGCAGTTTACCACTTTTACATTAAACCACTGCTTCTGAACAACACACAGTTCTTGTAATGAAATGAAAGAATAGAGATTCCACTACAAACAAGAGAGGGATGGAAACAGATGGTTATAATAGAAAACAAAATTAAAATGCAAACCAGATCCTATACTTATTAATAGTTATTTTTTCTATCTAAAAAAGTAGGTTCCTACTTGCCCATCCTCCCCCAAAAAAGTTCAGCCTCTTGCATATCTGACTGGTTACACAGGAACCAAGATTCAATCTTTCTGGAGGGGAGGGGACAAAAACAACAAACAAAAAACATACCTCTGCTCAACAAGCTACCTCCTCAGTGAATGTATCCAGAATGCCTCTTCCCAGTCTGTGTTATATGAAACCATCTTTTTTTCTTCATTTACAGGCAGGGTGATTCCCGATCTGTAATCATGGCCCTTTTTTCCTCCAAGTGGTTTTGATCATTTGCGGTTGTGGGAGTGGTCCTGCTTTTTAGCAGGGGGTTGGACTAGATAACCTCGTGAGGTCCCTTCCATCCCTATTATTCTATGATTCTATGAATTGTCATGGACTATTCTATGAGGGGGCAACGGTAGACAATTGAAGCTTGTATTATATTTCCAGCTAACCAGGGAGGGGTGACAACTCCTTCCTACATGAATCAGGAAGTCACCAAGTAATATTACTCCCTGGTAATTTATTTTAATCCTAAGGCCACAAGAGCATTAACTACACATTACTCCTTAAATAGTATAAGTCGCAAGGTTTCAATAGAGGCCTTGCATGTTGGTGTTTATGGACAAATACCCTGTAATTAATATATTTGGTGTGGTGAGTTTGTCAGGTCTGAGTCAAGAGCTGTTTGCAAAGAACAGGATACTCTTTACCAAGGGGCATAAAGTGTCATGCTGGTTCAAAGGTATATGAATAAAAATAAAGAAAGAAATAGCACACATTCCTACGAGCGTATGCAAAAAGATCACAGCATATTGAGAAACCTCCACACTATTTACCAACCAAAGCCTAAATCTTCTTCGAAACATTTTACTTGTTACTTTCAGTATTTTCATGCTCTAAAAAGAAGCAAAGCTGAAGAGCCCTTTGCAAGACTATCTGTTGAAAGCCCCCTGATTTGAAGGATGAGTTATTTGTGTAAATGTATAAATATTGCTTCACCCAGAGAATCTTGAAGATCTTGTTGATTGAAATATGTGGCAATGTAATTTCACTACAGACCTTTTCTTCACATATCCTTAATCACTGTGACTAGTATAAAATAAATCTCAGGCTAAATCTGTCACTTAATAACATTAACATGGTTAAAGGTAAACAAATGCTGTGCTACTTGAATCAACAATGAGTTTAAGGCAAAGTTTACATTTAGATATTAATGAGGGAGATTTTCAAAAGCACAAATGGGAGTTAGGTGCCTGACCAATGAGAACTGAGCACCTACATGTCATTTGTTCCTTTGAAAATCTCCCCCATTGAAAACAGAATCAACTATGATAAAATCAGAAGTATGCATAAAAATGGCTTAACTATTATTAACCTATTGAGTGTATCTGTAAGTAATTTAACTATAATAAAACTCATAAGGTATTAATGTCAGATGTCATGACTACTTAAAGGTTAGGAATCCCAAAGATGAACTACAATGTAATTAAAAACCACATCATATAGGAGCTTGCAATACGATACAGAATATAGCAAGATGAAAAAAATGAAGCTAGCCCATCTTACAATGCTTCACCTTGCTTAAAGGAAGCAACCGTCATCTCCTAAATATAATGGAAAATGGAATAGCCTAGCTACCTCCTCTTCGGAGCACCCCTTCAAGTAGTTGAAGGTTTCTATCAAATCCCCCCTCAGTCTTCTCTTCTGCAGACTAAATAAGCCTAATTCCTTCAGTCTCTCCTTGTAAATCATGTGCCTCAGCCCCCTAATCATTTTCATTGCCCTTCGCTGGACTCTTTCTAATTTGTCCACATCCTTTCTGTAGCGGAGAGTCCAAAACTGGACACAATATTCCATATTCCACTAGCATCACTAGTGCCGAATAGAGAGGAATAATCACATCCCTCAATCTGCTGGCCATGCTCCTATTGATGCAGCCCAATATGTCGTTGGTCTTTTTGGCAACAAGGGCACACTGTTGACTCATATCCAGCTTCCTGTCCACCATAACCCTCCCAGTCCTTTTCTACAGAGCTGATCGGTCCCCAGCCTGTAGCAGTACATGGAATTTTTCCGTCCTAAGTGCAAGACTTCGCACTTGTCCTTGTTGAACCTCATGGGATTTCTTTTGGCCCAATGCTCCAATTTGTTTAGGTCTCCCTGAATCCTATCCCTACCCTCCAGCATATTTACCATACCCCCAGCTTGGTGTCATTCACAAACTTACTGAACATGCAATCTATCCCATCATCCAGATCATTAATGAAGATGTTGAACAAACTGGCCACAGGCCCGACCCCTGTGGCACTACGCTTGTTACTGGTTGCCAACTAGATATTGAGCCATTGATCCCTACCTGCTGAGCCTGATAATCTAGTCAGCTTTCTACCCATCTTATGGTCTATTCATCCAACCCATACTTAACTTGCTGATAAGAATGCTGTGGGAAACCATATTAAAAGCTTTCCTAAAATCAAGGAATATCATGTCAATAGCTATTCCTGCATCCACAAAGCCAGCCATCTCATCATAGAAGGCAATCAGGTTGATCAGACATGATTTGCCCTTGGTGAATCCATGCTGATTGTTCTTGATCACCCTGTTTCCTCCAAGTGTTTTAGAATGGATTTTTTGAGGACCTGTTCCATGATTTTTCCAGGGACTGAGGTGAGCTGATTGGTCTGTAGTTCCCCAGATCCTTCTTTTCCCCCTTTAAAGATAGGTATTATATTAGCCTTTTTCCAATCATCCAGGACCTCCCCCGATCTCTACGAGTTTTCAGAGATAATGGCCAGTGGCTCTGCAATCACATCGGCCAACTCCCTCGGATGCAATTCATTCAGCCCCATAGACTTGTGCACATCCAACTTCTCTAAGTAGTCCCTAACCTGACCTTACAATTACATCACTAAGGGCTGCTCTCCTCCCTATTCTGTGTTGCCCAGTGCAGTAGCCTGGGAGCTGACCCTGTCTGTGAAGACTGAGGTAAAAACAAGCATTGAGTACATCAGCCTTTGCCACATCATCTGCCACTAGGTTGCATGCCTCATTCAGTAAGGGACCTAAACCATCCTTGATCCTCTTCTTGTTACCGACATACTTGTAGAACCCTTTCCTGTTATCTTTCACATTCCTTGCTAGCTGCAACTCCAACTGCCCTTTGGCCTTCCTGATTTTATCCTTGCAGGCCCAAACAATATCTTTTTACTCCTCCTTAGTCATCTGTCCAAGCTTCCACTTCTTGTAAGCTTCCCTTTTGTATTCCACAGAGTTCTCTGCTAAGCCGTGCTGGGCGCCTTCCATATTTGCTATTCATTCTGCACATCTTTTTGCTCACTTGTAAATAATCCTTGCTTGCAGATCTTCATAGAACCATCCATTTTGTTCTAGTTAAAATTATGTCAGCATTTTCCATTCTAAGTCCCTATCTTCAGTGCTAATGGTGTTTATAACTCATTCCTATACATGTACTTCAGGTTGAAATTTAGAAAACAAATTGCAGCCAGAAATTAATATATGTCTTTTTCAAACTGGTTAAATTTTTGAGGATTCGGGTAGTTGGGGCCACAAAAGCTACATGTACTGCAGCTCCCGGCTCCTGCTGGCCCCGATCCCAAGTTGGGGGGTGGGACCAGCAAGGAAAAGGAGCAGCCATGCACACGGCTACTGTTCCCTGATGGCCCTAATCCCTAGCTGGGAGGTGGGCCAGCAGGGAGAAGAAGTTGCTACACACATCACTTCTGTACCCTGCTGGCCCCACCAGTTGAGGGTGTGGTGGGCAGAGCTGGCACGGGGGCCAGCCCCTGGTATAGAGGACAAAGACTGATAGGTTGAGCCAGATATGCAAATCATGTCAACTGTTCCTTTGAATAAAATGCCTTCAACATCTCAACTATTGCTGAGCTAATAATATGGAAGTTGGAGTAAACTTGTTCCCAAAAGCATTGTAAACTAAATTTGTAAAGAGAAATGTAATGCACTCAAATGAGCTAACATCTAGGATCAGATTTAAACCCACAAAAGCAATAAAATTCATATTTATAGCTGCTATGGGGTCTCATGTTTGAAAATGTATCTCATCTCTTCCTAGTATAAGGAGCAATTTGCATGGGCATAATCCCATTACATTTAGTGTCTTTCTCCAATTTTACTAGATAAGAGAAATTTAGAGTTTCAATTCCATGGAGGAATCTAATATTTCATTTTTATTTTTTCCCAAAAAGGACAAAAAGTTGAAATACCAAAATTTTTCCAAGAAACACATTTTAAATTAATATAAATAAAATAAAATCAAGTTGGAAATTGCAAAACATTTCATTTCCATATTTAACCAAAATAAAACATTTTGACATCCCCAAATCAAAATGCAATTATCACATGAATGTTTAGGTTCTGTGGCCAAGTGCTCCCATTGACCTCAATAGGCCAGGCTCCCTGGCTGAATTACTTTGCTTATGATACACCTAGAAGCACATGACTGTCAAGATGCAGCATGTAGCATGGTCAGAATGAAGGCCACATTGCAGCATAGGAGTTGTAGTCCTCCAGTTTGCCTGGCCTAATGGATAGAATGGAGTCCTGAACTATATCTCCCATGAGTAACGTCTCACAGCACAGAAATCTAGTTGAATATTACACTGATTGAGACAAAAACATTTCATGTCAGTTCAAGAAAAATATTCTGATTTGAATCAAACTGATTCAAAATTAAATATTTCCTGTTTATTTTTGATGAAAATCAATTTTGGGGAAAAACAGAAATTGTGCAGAAACTATATTTTTCTAACTGCAAATCATTCAGAGAGGAAATTACTGACCACCTCTAATTTTTAACTCTACCTGGACTCTTATATTAAAAAATATATAAATCATCACTTCCCTAGCCCTTTCTAGTATCATGAACTTCTATATTGTAACTCTATTTGCAACCTTTTACCAAAAAATGTCTTTACAGAGACCACAAAGGTGTCAACACTCTCTTCTCCACCCAAGCATTTTCTGTAGACCATTTGCACCATGTAAGACCACATCTTTGAACATCCAGGAAGCTGAGATGAAATACAGACTATTTTGAAATCAATAGGAGTTTTCCCCTGACTTCAATGAGCTCATAATTTCAGCCTGCTTTCTGCATTTGTAGGCAGTCATTTAGGGAGGCAAAATTCAGTGCAGACTGGTACAAAGGAGACACCTATACAATGCAAGCTAACACTGAGATATTTTAGTCTTTCTTGTTTTCTTGTTTCTCTTATTGTAAAATTCTGACTGAAAGTGCATGGTTTCCCTGTGGCTATGTCTACACTAGAAAAGTTAAGTCGATTTTGCTAAGTCGACTTAATAAGGTCAACCTTATTAAGTCAACTTAACAAAGTCGACTTAACTTTTCTAGTATAGACATAGCCCCTTGTCGACCTTATTAAGTCGACTTAACGCGTTAAGTTGACTTAATAAGGTCGATTTAGGTGCTAATCCCCATCCACACTGGCATTAAGTCGACTTAAGGAGTCAACTTAAGGCTCAAGTCAACCTAAAACCAGGTGTTATTAAGATAACTTAAGCTTTCCTTAAGTCAACTTAAGGAAATGCTTAAGTTGACTTAATAAAAATCCAGTGTGGACGTGGCTTTGTTTAGGCAGACTTAAGCCTCCTTAAGTCAACCTAAGTTGCCAGTGTAGACGCACCCTGTGTGATTATTAAAACAATCTTAGCTGCTTAGTTGGTAGTGCCACTTAAATTAATGATACAAGATACAAACTTAATTAATGATATAGGATACAAAAGGCTGTGAGAATCACTTCACAAATTAAAAGTTTAGATTAGAGTTACTCAAATTTTTCAAATTTTAAAATTGACAAAATTTTAATATTTGAATGTAATAAAAATGGCACTTTTCCCCAGAGTTTTCTAAAATAAACCCTTACCTTGTTTTAACCAACTCTGGAGTTGATCAAAATTTTTGAAATTTCAAAATGAAAGAAGGAATAATTTTTTAAAATGTGAACATTTTTCATAATGTAAGAAGGAATAATTTTTAAAATTGGGAACATTTTTAGTGTTATAGTAACACCAGAGAGAGAAAGGTCTCGTTGGGCTAGGCACTGTACAAACATATAAGACATGCTCTCACCTCTGAAGAGTTTACAGTCTAATTGGAAGACTAAAGAATCCAGATGGCTAAAACAGATAGAGGGAGCACAAGGAGACCATGAAAGGATATTGGTCAGCTTAAAAAAAAAAATTCAGCCATAATAGCAGATATGTTATCTAACAACTGTGAGTTCTTTGTAGGCAAAGAAGACTTTTAAGGAAAGATTTGAAGGTAGTTAATACAATGGATTTGCAGATATTAATGGGGAGCTGCTGCCAGACATAAGGTCAGCATGAGATAAAGTACAAAGTTGCTTGGTGGAAAAATTAAAAAATGAACAATCAAAACTAGCATGATTTGCAGAATGAAGGCAGGAACTGACAACTCAGTACAACAGAAGAGATGATCGATAGGATCCTTCCACATGAAGACAAGCAGTTTGTGCCTGATGTAAGGGAAAAATTGGGGGCAGAGGAGTAACAGGAAGAGGGGCAATGTGGCTGAAGTGACAAGCCAGGAAAATGAACTTAATAGCAGCCTTTTGAATAGATATAAGTAATGCAAGATGGCATTTGCCAAGAACAGAGAGGTGGATGCTATCATGCTCAAGATGTGAAAAGAAGAGGGGCTGGGTGTTAAACATAGCTGTGTGGATAGGAGGAAAGGCCAGATCTTTAACAATCTTATGACTAACGAGGCAGCAGGAATTAGGAATCTTAGTTTCACCTCTGGTCTGTTATTTATTAATCTTATCTAAGCAATCTAAATCTCTTGGTTGAACAATATTTGACTGGAACTCTCATGGGTATCCAATACTTCCAGTCAGACCCCCAATCCAGAACAGAAGTGCTATCATCGTATAATCACTTCCATTATTGTAAGGGAATCAGAACTGCAGAGGTATGCAAACACGTACACATTAAGGGAGCAAGGTAGGTTTTATTTCTAAAATAATTTTTCCTTTGAAAAGAGGAAGGACAGATTATTCCAGTGAAAACCAGCATAACATACAATCAGTGAGCAAAACGAACAAGGAGTCTGGTGGCACTTTTAAAAACTAACAAATTTATTTATTGCATGAGTTTTCATGGGAGAGAACCCACTTCATCAGACACTTGAAGATGGGGAACTTACAGAGTGGAAGCAAAATAAATGTAGGGGAGTGAAAGACATAGGATCAGGTCAGACTGTTACAACAAATCAAAGCAGTTGTTTGGATTCAAACAGTGGAGTACAGCAATTAGCAGGACTTTCACTCCCCTACATTTATTTTGTTCCCATTCTGTAAGTTCCCCATCTTCAAGCATCTGACAAAATGGGATTTTCTCCCATGAAAGTTCATGCGATAAATAAACTTGTTAGTCTTTAAAAGTACCACCAGACTCCTTGTTTGTTTTGCTGAACTAGACTAACAAGGCTATGCCTTTGGAACTAATCAG
>ML685888.1:407288-418885 GCA_007922175.1 Pelusios castaneus | reverse complement strand
TTCCCCCCAAGTCGACTTTAAATGTAGGTCAACTTTAGCTAAGTTGACTTAACTAAGTCGACTTAAAGTCGACTTAGTTAAGTCGACTTAGCTAAAGTCGACCTACATTTACAAGTGTAGACATAGCCTATGAGTCTATCATGCCTCATGATAGATTCAAAGAGCTCCATCTATTTATCTTAAAGAGAAGGTTAAGTGACTTGATTACTGTCTTAACTATGTACATGGGGAAAAATACTTGATGTAGGCTATTAAATCTAGCAGACAAAGGTATAACATGATCCAATAGTTGGAAGATGAAGCCAGACAAATTCAGACTGGAAATCAGGTTTAAATTTTTAACAGTGATGGTAATTAACCATTGCCATTGCCTCATCTCAATGTCCTCCCCCTCCCCCCTCCTTCTCCACCTCTGGCTTCTCCTCACACAGCTCTACTTGCTAAGTAACTACCTTTGCTACCTAGCAACTGGAGCATCTCCAGCAGCTTCCATGGAAGCTGCCCATGGCCGGACCCACCCTGCAGACTCAGAGGCCCGACCAGAAAACAGGAGCTGGCTATGCCCCTGATGGAAAAGCTTACATATGAAAAGAGATTAAAAAGACTGGGACTGTTCAGCCTAGAAAAGAGAGAACTTGGGGGGAGGGAATATGAGAGAGGTCTATAACATCATGAATAATTTGGAGAAAGTGCATAGGAAAATATTATTTACCCCTTCACATAACACAAGACAAATAGGCAGCAGGTTTAAAACAAATAAAAAGAAGAACTTCACAATATACACAGTCAACCTATGGAACTCTTTGCCATGGGAGGTAGCAAAGTTTGAAAGGAGGACTGGGTTCAAAAAAGAATTAGGCAAATTCATGAAGTATAGATCCATCATAGCTATTAGCCAAGAAGGTTGGAGATGCAACTCCACATTCCAGTTGTCCTTAAGTATTCAACTGCTAAAAGTTGGGACTAGAAGATAGGAGATTGATCTCTCAAGAAATTGCTCTGTTCTGTTCATTTCCTCTTAAGCATATGGCACAGATCACTAGCAGAAGACAGGCTACTAGGCTAGATGGATCACTGGTCTGTGTCAATATCATAGTTCTTATGTAGCTTAAAGTAACAAACTACGTGCCCCAAGGAGTTTGTATAACATACATAGTATGTACAGTAATTAGATATGTCAACAGGACTGCCCACTTGAAAAGAGATTAGCTAGTGATCTGCACTTATGTTTAAACATTGTCTATACATTCCCTAAGCATGCCTTACTGTGAGATACTGAAGAAACTCAATCTATTTAGTTTATTGAAAAAACAGTTAAGAGATAATTTGATCAGGTAGCTTATAAATACCTACATGGGGAGGAGATTTCTGATAGTGGGCTCTTTAATCTAGTAGACAAAGGTCCAGTGGCTGTAAATTTAAACTAGACAAATTCAAACTGGAAATAAGGCACATATTTTTAATAGACAGAATAGTTAACCTTTGAAACAACTTACCAAGGGATGTGGTGGATTCTCCATGGCATGAAATTAAATAAAGAAAGAATGGATCTCTGTCTAAAAGGTATGCTATATTTTTAACAGAAGTTAATGAGGAATTAATTACAAGGTAAAATACCATATTTTGTACTATGAACGGGTGAGACTAGGTGATCGAAACAGTCCTTTCCAGTCTTTAAAAAAAATGTGATGTACAAATCTATGAATCTATCCTCATTACACTCTCTTCCCATCTGAATGGGTATCTCACTAGTTCAAATCAAGACCATTCTAAAGGGACAGGCCGTTTAAAAAGGTAACACTGAAATCGACACTTTTGTGGCTTTTTTCAAGCAGTTTATTAGCTTCTTAGTTATATATGTAGGAGCAGAAAATCAGTTCAGCTCACTGAAAAAAAACAAAACAAACAAAAAAATACCATGGAGAGTTGCTTTGAGGGCTCACATTTCTAACTCAGGAGGAGGATCAGTTCCAGTGCAAGGTGATGACTGCACAGCAAGAGGATCAGGGATGGAGCAAAGAAAGGAGATGGGACATAGAGAGAGAAGAAGAAGTAGACTTCACTTTGGGACTTTGGATTGATGCCTGCTGCACTTACTTGCTGTGTAAACAGCCCTCTATATGTCAGGCATTACAGTGGTCATAATTGAAATGGCAACATTTACTACACTGCGTTATTTGAGATACCGCTGTTGTTTCCTATTTCAAATGCAGGGGAATACTGCCAATATTTCAGATTCCACTGCTGGTAAATGCTAATACTTTGATGGTAACCACTCTACATGCTACAGCCATGTACAGTTTACTGAAACAAAAGAGGATCCAATTACCACAGTTACTTTGCCAGATAATCCATGCAGTATTCACTCTGAGAAGAAATGACTTCATTGTCTATCTCCTGACCTCCATGAGAAGTAAAATACTTTATGGAATAGGAGTCTAAGGGCTTGATTTTCAGATGTACTGCAACTCAGTTTTACATAAGCAAGGAGAAAACCAATATAGTGATTAAAGAGTCACTTGATTTTTAGGAAGAAAGGAAATTAGTTTTTCTTTGTTTTTTAGGGAGAGGGGAAGCTTTTCTTTTAGTGGAAATTAAGCCTCCTTTTCAGCCACATGCAGTATATTAGTCATGTCTTCAAGACACTGAATTTTATTCTGAACTCATTTATACCAGTGCAAAACTGGAGTCAGTCTATCTAATGGCATATTCTCCAGATTTACACCCAAGTTTCTGAAAGCAAAGGCTAGTGCATTGTTTGATATGCCATATACTAGTGGAAAAGCACCTCCGAAATGCTCAGTGCTAGGCAAGAGTTCTTGTAAATCAACAGAGCTCATGTTAATAGCTCAGCTGCATTAAGATGCACAGAGACTATCAAACTGAATATGACCTGTATTTAAAACACTCACACAAAACTCTGGAAACACACACGCAGACAGTCTGGAAAATGACAAAGAAAATAAAAAATGCTCTGTGCGGTCCCAAAAGACAGTCAATTATAGTTTATAAACCACAAAACTGAGATAAGAAACTTTAAGTCACTGATGTTTCAGAACCAGTAAGGAAATATGACACTATGCATCAAAATAATGCAACCCAGGTGAAGCCTTGATTACTCTCTGCCGCCATCCTGTTTGATAAAGCTGTGGGTAAACAGCACACCGTTAGCTATTAAAATGCCTTACTGTGTTTACTAGCTGAGCTGGGTGGATGTGTGTGGAAAGAGTAGGATAAAGCAGGAGGGAGTTTTGTTCAGCTTTTTTTTAAGATCTAAAAGTTGAAGCCATCTTTAGAATAAATGTCTTCAGAATTCACTAAGAATTCTCTCCTCCCTTCGGCTCGCCCCTTCCCCCCTGCCCACATCCTCCTGGGAAACTAGAGTTACAATCTTCTTTCCTTCCTATCGTTGCAAAAAGTGATGTGTTCATTCATCTGAGCTTAAACCGCAAACCCTGCACTCTGACAATATTTGTCCTCACAGATACGTTTCCATACTCTGAACAAGCAGTTGCTTTGAAGTCCACCTCTTCCCACAAGCCCCTGTCAGCAAACATCTTTCATCAGCTTGCAGTAAGGCATATTTTTTTAATTAACCATCCTTCAACCACCAGCAAATTGTAGAACCTCAAGGGCTGAACTGATCCAATGGATCGCTGTTTGGCTATGTGTGGTGCAAAGGAGAGAAAACAGTGAATTCCGCACACATATCAAATTTAAGATGCAATTGAAACAGACAGAAAAAAATACTCCAAAGTCAACATTCACCCTTCCTGATGTTGTCAGTGAAAGCAACTCTGTTTGAGTTTTTGGTTCTTTTTTGTTGTTGTCGTTGTTGTTGTTGTTTTAAATGTTCTCTTCATATGGCCCTTCACCCCTTCCCCCTCACATACATCCTCTGATCTGATAATGAGGAAACTTTTCAGGGTTAATCAGGATACTTTATGGGGGGTGGGATATACCCTATGGCTGTGATTGTGACACAAGCCATTCTGAAGGCAAATAGTAATGATAGCAATATTCTGTCCATAAATACAGAGAACTTGTAAAGGGCTTTATTATTGGATTTATCAAACCATACAAAGAGTACAAAACCTTTCTTTGACACTACTTTTATAAAATGGTGTACCACAGTATCATCAATAAGGCTATTTTCAAAACACTACCATTTGTTTATTTCAATTAACACAATCCAGTTCAATTAATACAGTCCATTAATACAGTTAGAGTTCTTCAAAGCAATAAGTGAAGAAGGCGGCAATTGTTGAAATTTTAAAAAATGCATTAAAATGGACAAAGAGAAGTGTTTTATAGCATAATGTAAAGTTATCTTCTGGAACTCAATGACACAGCATATCACTGAGTTCAAAAAGCTTGGATAGTCTCAAAATGGGATTACCTCTTCAGGAATTAGCAAGTTTAGCTGTGGATTCTTGGAACCTAGGGAATAAGATAGACCATTTGGGAAAAGGGGCTCAGTTCACAACCAGATGGAGCAGCAGGTGATGCATCCAAAAAAAAAAAAAGAAGCCGAAGAATGCCAGCAGGATGGGCCCTGCACAACTGGCTGCTGCTTGACAGCTGCTCGTTTTGGAAAGACCAGAATTAAGACTCAAGGGAGAATAGACATAAAAAATATGTCCTAGCTCAGGGCCATAACCAGGGCAGTTGCCCAGTGCACAAAGCCAGCTGGGTGGAAAAATGGGGCCAGAGATGATGCACAGATCAGTCAGGTCTCCCCACGATTTTTTCTTTGTGTCCCTTCCAGCCCAGACAGCTGAGGTAAGTCAGAGGGTGGAAATGGTACTCCCTCCTCAAGCCTCGCTGTGTGAAGCTGGCCTGACCCTCCTGGCATCACCACTCATTCTCCCCATTCCCCAAACATTCCTCTGCAGCCCCTAGTGGTGCAAACCCCACAGCTTGAAAAGGTTTTGAGGGGCACGTATGTGCCCCCCTAACTCCACCAACAGTTATATGATGCCTCTGAATGGGGTGGGAAATGATGAAAAAACGGTAGGGGGCACAAATATGCTTGCTTGCCTCATTTCATTTCATGCAGTTATGTGTAGGTTTGAGAGAGATTCTTCAGACACCATTTTAAGGCAGTGGGAACTGGCCAAAAGATGCCTGAAGTGTAATAGAGAGGGCACAACATATAACAGCAGTAGAACTGCTCAGAAAAAGGAGAAATACCACATCTGACGAAGTGGGTTATAGCCCACGAAAGCTTATGCCGAAGAAAATCTGTTAGTCTATAAGGTGCCAGAGGACTCTCGTTGTTTTTTAGAAATACCACAGCTATTTTTCCATTGTTTAATTTTGAACGTTTTAATTTCCTCCCAATTTAAAACATTTTAACCACTCTCACTAGAGAGAAAAATAGTCCAGGTTTCCAGTGATGGAAAGAAAGTTTGAAAAGTCATTTAATGTTGACTGGCCATAAAACAGAGTCACAAGAGCAGATCTGACTGAACTCTGGAGACAAAATATATTGTAGGACCATGGTGGGCTGGATGGGACTGGACTTTCTGTATGGGAGGACAAAGAAAGTATCTGTGTAGGCTCGGAGAAAATGTCTGCTGGATCAGTGAGGCAGGTAGGGAGTAGACATGTGCTGAGCAGGGCTGGATTACCGCAGGGGATAAAGGGGCTGAAGCCCTGGGCCCTGGCCAAAAGGGGGCCCCAGGCTCCCGCTCCTAAACCCCCATGTGATCTCTCTCTCCCTCCCCCCAACCCTGCTAATCACCAGCAGGGCTGGAGGAAGGAGTCCTGGAGCCAGAGGCCAGGATCTGCACTCCTGCCCCGTCCCTGGGCTGGTCACTCTATCTGGGGGGTGTGAGGCGGTTGGCACACGGCAGGGCCTCTGCTTTGGTGCAGCTTTCCAGGGGTAGGCAGGAGTGCCCTCAGCCCGCCCACAAGTTAATCCAGCATGATGCTGAGAGTCTAGATGTGAAGATATTTGTCTGAGGAGGGAAGAGACAAAGTATTGTAGCCTCCTCCCCTGAGGTGAGACTTAAACTCCTCCCTTCATTCTCCACAGTGCTTGTTATCGCCAAAATATGGAGTAATTTCTTTCCTCTTCTTGAATGGGTCAGGTCCTGGGCTTCTTTATCTTGAGACCAGATACCATCTCTCAAAGGATGCATCTACACTGGCAATTTAGGTCAACTTAAGGAGGCTTAGGTCGACTGAAACAAAGCCGCGTCCACACTGGGCTTTTATTAAGTTAAGGAAAGCTTAACTTAATAACACCTAATTTTAGATCGACTTAAGCCTTAACTTGACTCCTTAAGTCAATTTAAAGCCAGTGTGGATGGGGAATAGCGCCTAAATTGACTTAATAAGGTTAAAGCATTAATTTGACTTAATAAGGTCAACAAGGGACTCTGTATACACTAGAAAAGTCAACCTTATTAAGTCGACTTAACAAAGACGACAACTTTTCTAACGTAGACATAGCCAAAGTGCTCACTGGCCATATAAACAAGGATGCTGTCCCCTGTGTGAAAAATCAATGACAATACTGCAAGCAGGCAAGGAATTTAAAGCCTAGTTCATAGGAAACAATAAGGTAAATAAAACACACCACTCCCCAAATTTAACAACACCAGGGAACAGAAAACTTGGATATGGGAAAGGAAAGGGATAAGACTAGTTAATAAATATTTATAAATAAATTTGTGCCCTGACTCATAGAATCTTAGGGCTGGAAGGGACCTCATGAGGTCATCTAGTCCAACCCCCTGATAAAAGCAGGACCCCTCCCACTAAATCATCCCAGCCAGGGTTTTGTCTAACTGGACCTGAAATATCTCCAAAGACGGAGATTCCATCACCTCCCTAGGTAACCCATTCCAATGCTTTCACCATCCTCCTAGTGAGAAAGTTTTTCCTAATATCCAACCTCAACCTCCCCAGCTGTAACTTGAAACCATTGCTCCTTGTTCTATCCTCGGTTACTACCGAGAACAGCCTAGCTCCCTCCTCTTTGGAGCACCCCTTAAAGTAGTTGAAGGTTGCTATCAAATCGCCCCTGAGTCTTCTCTTCTGTAGACTAAATAAGATAATTCCTTCAGTCTCTCCTTGTAAGTCATGTGCCCCAGCCCCCTAATCATTTTCATTGCCCTCCGCTGGACTCTTTCTAATTTGTCCACATCCTCCCTGTAGTGGGAAGCCCAAAACTGGACACAGTATTACAGTGCTGAACAGAGGGGAATAATCACATCCCTCAATCTGCTGGCAACACTCCTATTGATGCAGCCCAATATGCAGTTAGTCTTTTTGGAAACAAGAACACACTGTTGACTCATATCCAGCTTCCCGTCCACCATAACCCCCAGGTCCTTTTCTACAGTGCTGCTAGTTAGCTGATCAGTCCCCAGCCTGTAGCACTATATGGGATTTTTCTGTACTAAGTGCAGGACTTTACACTTGTCCTTGTTGAACCTCATGAGATTTCTTTTGGCCCAGTGTTCCAATTTGTCTAAGTCTCCATGGCTATGTCTACATTGGGGAATTAAGGTCGACTTTACTAAGTCAACTTTAAGTCAACTTAGAGAGTCCACACAGGACTCCTAAGTCGACTTAAGGTGGGCCATTCTAAGTCAACTTAGAGAGTCTACACTAGGCTCTCTAAGTCGACTAGTTAGGTCCAGAGGGAGGTGAGGCTCCTTTGGAGCCTTGGCTCCCCAGGCTAGGAGGGCTTGTCCTGGGGAGATCCAGCCCCACATGGGGCTGGCTCTCCCCAGGCAGCAAGCCCCAGAGTGGTCCAGGGGAGAAGGAAGCGTGGAGGTCCCTTCTGCCCCAGACCACTCGGCTCCCTTCTGCTCGGGACTTCTCGACTTAAGCAGTAAAGTCGATGTAAAACTAGGTTTTACAAAGTCGACTTTACTTTTCTTTTGGTTGACTTAAGCAACAGTCCCTGCCCTCCAGCATGTTCACCATTCCCCCCAGCTTGGTGTCATCAGTGAACTTACTAAGCGTGCAATCTATCCTATCATCGAGACCATTAATGAAGATGTTGAACAGAACCAGCCCGAGGACCGATCCCTGGGGCACTCCACTCGTTACTGGTTGCCAACTAGACATTGAGCCATTGATTCCTATCTGCTGAGCCTGTTGATCTAGCCAGTTTTCTATCCACCTTACGGTCCACTCATCCAACCCATACTTCCTTAACTTGCAGATGACAATGCTGTGGGAAACCGTATCAAAAGCCTTGCTAAAGTTGAGGTATATCACGTTGATGGCTAATCCCGCATCCACAAATCCAGTCATCTCATCATAGAAGGCAATCAGGTTGGTCAGACACGATTTGCCCTTGGTAAATCCATGCTGACTGCTCCTGATCACTCTATTTTCTTCCAAGTGTTTCAGGTGGATTCTTTGAGGACCTGCTCCATTATTTTTCCAGGGGTTGAGGTGAGGCTGACAGGTCTGTAGTTCCCCAGATCCTCCCTTTTCTCTTTCTTGAAGATATGTATTATATTTGCCTTTTTCCAGTCATCCAGAACCTCCCCCATTCTCCACAAGTTTTCAAAGATGATGGCCAGCGGCTTTGCAATCACATCGGCCAACTCCCTCAGTACCCTCGGATGCAGTTCATCTGGCCCTATAGACTTGTGCACATCCAACTTCTTTAAGTAGTCCCTATCCTGACCTTCCATCACCAAGGGCTGCTCTCCTTCTCTCCATTCTGCATTACCCAGTGTAGTAGCCTGGGTGCTGGCCCTCCCTGTGAAGACTGAATTAAAAAAAGCATTGAGTACATCAGCCTTTTCCACATCATCCACCACGAGGATACCTGCCCCATTCAGTAAGGGACCTATACCATCCCTGGATCCTCTTCTTGTTACTGACATACTTGTAGAACCCCTTCCTGTTATCCTTCATATCCCTTGCCAGCTGCAACTCCAGTTGTCCTTTGGCCTTTCTGATTTTATCACTGCAGTCCCGAACTATATGTTTATACGCCTCCCAAGTCATCTGTCCAAGCTTCCACTTATTGTAAGCTTCCCTTTTATGTTTCAGCTCACCGCAGAGTTCTCTGCTAAGCCACGCTGGGCGCCGTCCACATTTGATGTTCTTTCTGCACATTGGAATGGCATTTTTTTGTGCGCTTAGCAGGGTTTCTTTAAAATACAGCCAACTCTCTTGGGCACCTTTCCCCTTCAGATAAGCCTTTTTACTTATCTTTTTACTCCTCCCTGAGCGGTCCCGGCCAGAAGGGAGCCGAGCGATCCGGGCCAGAAGGGAGCTCTGCACTCCCTTCTGCTCCGGACCACTCTGGGGCTTGCTGTCTCGAGGAGAGCCAGCCCCATGCAAGGCTGGCTCTCCCAAGGACAAGCCCCCCTACCGTGGGGAGCCAAGGCTCCAAAGGAGCCTTGCCTCCCCCTGGACCTAACCAGTCGACTTAGAGAGTCTAGTGAAGACTCTCTAAGTCGACTTAGTAAGGCCAGCTTTAAGTCGACTTAAGAGTCCTGTGTGGACTCTCTAAGTCAACTTACTAAGGTCAACTTAAAGTCGACTTAGTAAAGTCGACCTACATTTCTAAGTGTGCCTTTTACATATAGCGCTGCTCCTCCCCCTCTTCTTCCCTGCCTGTCCTTCCTGAAAAATGTATACCCATCCATGGCAGTGCTCCAGTCATGCAAGCTATCCCACCACGTCTCTCTTATTCCAATTATATCACAGTTCCTTGTCTGTGCCAGTATTACCAATTCTTTCTGCTTTTTTCCCAGGCTCCTTGCATTTGTGTGCGGACACTTAAAATACCAGGCCGATTGCCCTACTTTGCCCTGTTGATTATCTCTCCTGTTGTATCTTCCTCCTTGCAATTTCTCCTGGAGTCCTCCTTCCCCATACACCTCAGGGATTAGGGCTTCATTAGGACATCTCAGACAATGATTTGATTTCCCCCGTCCCCCAGTTCTGACTACCCTCTCTTTTATCTCCTAACATTCCATCTCCATCACCCTCTATGCTACCTTCCAGAGGGGATGGTAAGGCCAAGGTTGCATGACCTGAGGTGGAGTGTTGCAGCATTGTAGCACTTTAAACAAAAGTCGCCTTATTTTTAATTCACCGTTGGCTGCAATAGGGTCCTCTCCCGGCTCACACCGAATTTGCTGGTTCCCTGATCTGGAGTCCTCTTGGGGTTTTCCCTGGCTCTTGACTGAGATCTGATGTGGCCCTGACTCTCTTTCTCTTCCTCTTGCTGGCTGCTGTTGACTGCAGTGCTGACGCTGCCTGGTCCATGCAGCTTAAGTCACAAAGCAGTGGAAGGACTCCCTTCAGGAGGAGTAGGGAATTTTGCAGGGACTCGGTGAGCTACATGGTCTCTCTCTCAGCCACCAAACTCAAAACTTTGGAAAGTCTGTCTCTTTCCAAGTTCACTTGCTCAGGAGGAGAGCAGGAATTGTGTAACTCTGGCTTGTCAGTGGTCCAGTGAGCTGCTCAGACATATCACATTGGAGAAACCTCTCCATTGGCCCCAGCCAGGGTTTCTTCTTTCTTCTGTCCCCACCACTGACTCCAACCATGCTGGGAAGGGGGTCAGACTCAAACTCCAGGGACTGGGAAATTCCAAATGGAGGTTACAGTATTTTAGGGGAACTAGGTCCAGTTATTTAGGCTTAATCTATTCTTCCATAAAGAGGGTCTGAAAAGGACATTCATCTGCAGCTAAACTACTTAGGACTAGACCACTGATTTTCATGCTTCAGGGTATAAACTGATTACAAGCTTGAATCTGGAAGAAATTTATCCAGTTGGTGAGTTTCTACGGTTTTAAGCCATCCTCTGAATTTGAGAAAGGTTTGAGCTGTGCAATTCAGATGCAGGGTCAGGTCCAAATTTTCCTAAAAAATTTTCCTACAAAATTTGGAGGTTAATTCATTCTCTTATATATATGGAAAGTCAGCAATAAACACTGAGTTTGGATACAAACTTCCCACCTTCTGGGGAGATTAGAACCATTTCACCTAGTATTTGTATGGGGGTATCAGGAAGAAGACATTCTATGCCATCTTTCTAACATGCCACCTATAACACATCCATGCAGGATAGGGAACAATTGAGTCCTTGGGTTTCTGACTTTGGACACTCCTGGGATTTGTCCACATTGGGACTTTTCATATCATTTATCTAGCACCAGTATAGCAAGGAGGAAAAATTGCATCAAGTGCAAGTATTTTTGTCACCGCATCACCTATCCCTGTACCAAAAGCACAAGATACTGGACAAATTAGATTAATGATCTGTTCAGGTATTTCAGAGTTCTTGGCTTCTAAACCCAGAAAAGCTGTTCAATGTCACATACTGTCCATATTATAGATATAATAGGTAGGGCTGAGAGCACTGTGATTGTTAAGATTACCCAGCATAGCCCATTATAAGACTGCATTGTCAGGTGTTCATAACTTTGTCAAAATTTTAATCAACTCACACTGAAATTTTCCATGGAGAGTATCTGCCTCAGGCTGAATTTATTTGGAAGATTTCAGCCAAAAAACCTCAGTCAATTCTCAGAATGCTGGAAGTGAAAGAAAGAAAGAAAGAAAGAAAGAAAGAAAGAAAGAAAGAAAGAAAGAAAGAAA
>ML685888.1:387558-407278 GCA_007922175.1 Pelusios castaneus | reverse complement strand
AAAGAAAGAAAGAAAGAAAGAAAGAAAGAAAGAAAGAAAGAAAGAAATGCACTGTTTTGCACATGTTAAAAAATTCTAATGACTTTTTATTTAAAACATCCTTGTGCCCCAATGCACAGAGAACCTTAATTTTATAATTTGCTAACTCAAAGCTTGCAAAGTCAAGCACTCAAACAGTTCTTCGGATGTGTAATTATTTAATCTAGTACAGGGGTCGGTAACCCAAAAGATAGGAAGAGCCATTTTAAAAAATTCCTTCAATAACCAAGTGTTTTGAGAGCCGCAATGGGTGTAGCCTCCTGGTGGAGAGTGCAGGGACCTGGGTCAGTGTGCCTGCTACAGGGTCCCCTGCTGGGGGGCGGGAAGCCCAGAGCCTGGCTTGGGCCACCCAAAGGGTGCCTGATGGGAAAGAGGGCCTGGAGCTGGGAGTGGGCCCACCACATGCTCCCTTGGTGGTGGTGGGGGGCGGTCTGGAGCCAGGTGAAGGCCGCCTACAGGGTCCCCCAATGGCATGCAAGGGGGCAGCCAAAGAGCCGCATGTGGCTCCGGAGCCAATGCAGACCCCTGATCTAGTAGTTTCAGTCATGCAAAGACTTTTGGATCTGCATATGTAATGAACACTAAGTTTTTACATAAATCAGTTCTTTTTTAGAGGAAAGTTATTTATTTCAGGGAAGAAAGTTCCCTTTCTCCTGCTCCTTACACCTCTCTTCCTCCCCTCAGAAAAGTAAAGTTACCAGCTTTCACAGATAGCCCCGAGTGGGAAACACATTGATGAAAGTATAAATTGTGGTCCTTATGGATTTAAATAGTTCCAAGGCAGATATTTACTGATGATATAGTCTTCAAAAAAAGAAAATAATCCACCTCCAAATTCAGTGAAACAAATCCTAGAAGTCCAAGGTTTCTAAACTATACAAGACCATAACCTGTTGAATGATGAATTATATTAGGGTTTTTTTTCTATAAACATGAAAGTAAGGTCTGGTTTGAGGTGGTTTTCCTTTTCCTCCCCATAAAGCCAACATTGTTGCTTTTATGCTTACCACTAGTAATAACCTAAAATTTAGCAAACAGTTCCTGTAATCCTGAATGCATTTCAATGAGGGCTAAACATATGCTCCTGTTCTTCATTTTTCTTCACAAAGAGGTGTCCCTGTTCATCACTTTCAAATGCTGGAATCTATCTCTAAGAAAGTGAACGTTGTAACTATTCTGGCCCACATGCCCTCCTCTGTCTGAAATAGTGTCATCTGATTTCAAGATAGTTTCATTAGTCCAGAATACCCAGTGTGCTAATTGGTTTGCAGGTCCAGATTATTCACATTTTGAAGTAATTTGCAATAAAATAGGATTCTCCAAAACCTAATCAAAATTTTGAATTAAAATAATAAAGGACAAACCAAATGACCAGTCCTTTGGAGATAGATTTCACTACTTTTGCCCTTCTCTGGATGATATCTGACTACTTGTCAAACTGAATCTCTGGGCCTGAGCTTCCCTGTTTATTCACCAAGTTAACCGAACAGGCCCAACCGCATGTGGCATCTGTATACCCTTATCTTCCAGACGACTGTGACAGCAACTGATTCAAGTGACCCCAAACTAATTTCTCGAAAGCAAAGAATTATTTATTCACCCAAAGCTTCATAGTAAATAGAGCAAAGGAATAAGACAAAAAGGCCTATACATATTTTACCTTACCTAAATCTTAATTTTCCCTTTCAGACTATTAGTAAATTCCATTCCATTCAACCCAGTTACCTTCATCAGGAAAGACAGCCTGATTGTTATCATTTGTGTCTCTGAGGCTATGCCTACACGATCAGATTACAGTGCAGCTTCTGAAGTGCGCTGTTAGAAGCATGTTGATTTTATTGCGCTGTACCTTGTACACACGTCGCTCCTTGAGACGTCACAGGATTCCTCGCTGCAATGCGAATTAGCGCTCTGAATTCTGGGCACGTATCCCAGCGTTCCAATTTCCCTGTGTACTTGCTTGCAATCATGTGATGAAGGAAAGGAGCACAAAGCACCATGGGTAAACCGGATGTTTCCCATGCTGCATTGCGTTTCCCTAGCGTCTTCCTTGTTGCCAGTAGCAACTCGCGCCTGTTTTCAATACTGTTTGCAGGGAGCGTGCCATTGGATAGAAAGAAAATCTGCGTTAGCATGGATCCTGCTCTGGTCTCCACTCTCGCACTCCACATGCTGAACACATCTCGGATGATTGCTCATTATGTTTTGAGCTCCCTGCCAGAGGATGACACAGAGGAGCAGGGGCTGATCGATGCCATGCAGAGCAACAGCACCGCGTTGCTCAGCTCCTTCACTGATCAACTGCACACGGTGCAACGCCGTTTCTGGTCGCGAGAGACGAGCACCAAGTGGTGGGATCGCATTGTTATGCATCTGTGGGATGACGAGCAGTGGGTACAGAACTTTCGAATGCGGAAAGCAACATTTCTGGAACTGTGCTCAGAGTTGGCCCCTGCCCTGCGACGTAAAGACACCAACATGAGATCAGCCCTCACTGTGGAGAAGCGTGTAGCGATAGCTCTTTGGAAGATGGCGACTCCTGACTGCTACCGGTCTGTCGCAAACCAGTTTGGAGTTGGGAGGTCCACCGTCGGAGTAGCCCTAACACAAGTCTGCACAGCCATCAATCACGTGCTGCTACGGAGGACAGTGACGTTAGGGAATGTCAGTGAGATTGTGGATGGCTTTAATGCCATGGGATTCCCGAACTGCGGGGGAGCCATAGATGGCACACACATCCCCATTTTGGCACCGGATCATCTCGCTACCGAGTACATTAACAGAAAGGGCTACTTCTCCATGGTGCTGCAAGCACTCGTGGATCACAAGGGGCGTTTCACTGACATCAATGCTGGGTGGTTGGGAAAGGTGCATGATGCCCGCATTTTCAGGAACTCCGGTCTGTACCGAAAGTTGCAAGGGGTACCTTTTTCCCTGATAGAAAAATTACAGTGGGGGATGTGGAGATGCCCACAGTTATCCTCGGAGACCCAGCCTACCCACTGATGCCATGGCTCATGAAGCCATACACTGGCAACCTCGATCAAAGCAAGGAGCGGTTCAATTACACATTGAGCCGCTGCAGAATGACTGTGGAGTGTGCCTTCGGCCGTTTAAAAGGCCGCTGGAGATGTTTGTATGGGCGGCTGGACTTGTCGGAGAACAACATCCCAGCTGTGATTGCGTCTTGTTGTGTCCTACATAATATTTGTGAAACTCGGGGAGAAAGGTTTTGCCCAGTGTGGGCAACCGAGGCACAGCGCCTCGAGGAGGCATTCGAACAGCCAGCCACTAGAAGTATTAGGGGGGATAAAGGGGAAGCTTCTCGCATAAGGGAGGCGCTCAGGGAGCATTTCAGTCATGCCCTCCCCTAGTTCTCTTATAGGACGCATCTGCAGCACCTTATGAAAGTACCCATGTGTGAAAATAAAGCCTTAATGAAATGATTTTATACTGTTTTTATTCATATTTTGTAGGTTCTGGTTACAGGTGTGTGTAGCTGCGGGGCTCTAGAAAGCAGGGGGGTGGAGAACTACTTTTTGGAATGGTATGGTGGGACGGGTGCACTTCATAAAAATTCTTATAGGGACTACAGGGGGAGGGAGGCAGATGCGGCTGCAGTGTCTGCAATGGAGCCCTAGCATTAAAAACATGGGACTGCAAAGTGACCATGCTCTTAAACAGTTCTGTTTGCTCCTTCATCACGCTTATCAGTTCCTCGGTCTGTGTTTTCCACATCTGCTGGTATTCAGCTCTGAATGCTCTTGTCGCAGAGGAGGATTCCTGTGCTGTTTTCAAGGACTCCTGTGTTGCTTTCAACACATCCTGAAACATTTCATCTCTGTTCCTTCGTGCACGAGAACGAATGTTTCTCATACGTGCTGCAGGGGTAGACAATGGCCTTCTCAAGGTCTGATCTAAAG
The DNA here is from genome assembly GCA_007922175.1 of Pelusios castaneus. Lineage (NCBI taxonomy): Eukaryota > Metazoa > Chordata > Testudines > Pelomedusidae > Pelusios > Pelusios castaneus. Next base: position 403,316 of record ML685888.1, on the reverse strand, counting down.
AAAGAAGTAATTGTCAAGCTGCAGTTTACACATAGCCAGGATAAGAAAATAACACTTACAGTCTCACATTACTCTGGAAGGTGCAGTGCGGTCCACAGCCCATTTGTTGCATAAGCGTAAAAGGTACGTCGAACTAGACAGCTTTACTGGGGGCTAGTAATCTGCGTTGCCCACAGAGATGGAACCCGATATCGCTCTCCTCAGGGTGCCACTGGCCGCTAGAATACATCTCCTACATGCTGCCGCCAGTCAGCCTGGACCGTATGCAGCAGCACTGTTTGCAGCCATGGTTCCCAGGGCTGCAAATTGCAGCTGGCGGGGCAAAGTGTCCCTGTTTGGGAGCGTTTGCACCAACGCCATCCCATCGAACCTGAGTACTAGGCTCTGGAGGTACATCGAAGAATCATTTACTGACCTAAAGGCAGATGATTACTTCACAATCACTGCTTGTGTTGATGCCCTCCTCGTGGATGGGGAGTAAGGACCCTGCACAGCTGGGAGACACAGCAAGCACCCCTGCAACATACAGTTTTGTTTTAACGTGAGATAGACTTTTAGCATTACAAATCAGAAACTTACCAGAGCTCCCCTCAGCAGAATCAAGGGACATGCTGGAATTCATGTCTTCCATAGAGGACGTATCAGCGGGGGTGCAGAACAGCTCCTGGCTACACGCTGCCTCGCTTTGCCCCATGTTTTCCTCCGTCTCCCCCACCGCCTCCTCAAGGTCCTCATCCAAATCCGTGGTGGCAGTGACTACATCTGTGGTTACAGATGTGTCCACTGTGGTGTTTGGAGTTGTTGTGGGGTCACCACTGAGGATAGCTCCGATCTCCTCATAGTACCTGCATGTAGCAGGCGCTGATCCTGATCGACGGTTTCCCTCCCTCGCTCTCTGATAGCTGATTCTTAGCTCCTTCACCTTTGTTCTGCACTGCAATGTGTCTCTATCATAACCTTTCTCCATCATTGCCCGAGAAATCATACCAAATGTGTCGTAATTACGTCTGCTGCCGCGAAGCTGCGCCTGCACAGCGGACTCCCCCCAGATGCTGATCAGGTCAAGCACCTCTGCCGGGGACCAAAGGGGTGCGCGTCTTCCGCGACGGGACGCCATTGCAACTGAGAACACTGCTGAACTACAATGCACTCCACGAGGAAAACACCAGGAAGTGAAAGTAACTAAATGTTTGAAAATCCCGGGAGTCACCTGTAGGTGGGGACTGTTTCGTCACTGTCATAGAGAGGGTGGGGGAAGTACAGACAGGACGACTTGGGAATGCTGGGACAGTTCCGGACTCCAAACAATGCGCAGAGACAGTACTGACGAGCAGAAACGCGCAGCAGATGATCCGGAACAGCTGTTACCACTCTCGGCGGAGTGGTGGTTGGAATGCGCAGCAAGAAGGCGCTTAGTGCGCAGGAAAACCATTTCACGTGTGTACAGTTCGCTTATTAACGCGCAGTAATGATTTTTACTGCGGATTACGGTGCTCGTGTAGGCAAGCCCTGACACTGTCTTCCCCAGAGCAGCTGCTGACAAGCCAGTCCATCCTCCTTCTTTCCTAAGCCATCATCTTTTGGCTTTGAATATTCCTATAGACCCTAAGTTTTGGCCTTGGAAGAGTAACTTTTTCTAGTCTGGTTGGAGCCAGATAGCAATCTGCCCATTTTTTCCTCAAGGGGTATTGGTATTCATTCTGACTGTATCTTATCTTTCCTATTGCTTTGCTTCCCATTTGCTTTTCCCTGGCAGCCTTCCTTAACTCTGTGCAGTCAGGCAGGATAATACCAATCATGTTAACTAAGGTGCATATGGTATTTATTTAACAAATAATAGCAAACAAACCACCATACACAACTATCCTTCTCCGTAGGACCAAAAAGTAGAGATTGTTATTACAGTCTGACAGTACCATTCCCTGACAGTGTTTCATGTTCTAAATACTTGCATATTATATTTCATTAACTCTTAAAAATCTCTGTATTGAGGTAACATGTTATTTGATGTTGTGATACCTTGGAGTCATTTAATAATACAGATATTTTCCCATGTATTCAACGACATTTGTTATACACTTATAGATTTAAATAAATAACTTTGGAATAAAATAATGTTTCAAAGTGTGTTCCTTCCACAAACAGAAGTTAGTGTAATAAAAGATATTACCTCACCAACCGTGACTCTTTCATATCATGGGACTAACATGGATACAACAATATTAAAAAATACAGTAGAACGGTTTGACATGTAAATGTAGATAATGATTTAAGGTACAGTGCTACAGTAAGAAGGTGTTAAAATAGCTATGCAGAGAACTCCACCAGGAGAGTGTACTACTATACTCGTGGCCCACTAACATTCTGCACCCAAAAATTTCTTAGTAAAATCCATTTGCCCTTCAGAATTTCTCCAGTAATAAATCTGTCTTAAAGTCTCCTCATACACCTTTTACACACTTGATTCTGGCTCTGATCACTAGCCTAGTCTGTGCAAGCTCCAGTTCCTGGTGAGGGAAAGGATGATGGGATGATTTGATTCCACACACTCTAAAATTACACAGGGAACAGAAAATTGATGATAAAGGCATCTTTGGTCTAGCAGGCAAAAGACATAGTAAGATTCAATGGCTGGAAGTTGACACTAAACAAATTCAGCCTAGAATTGAGCAATTTGTTAACAATGAGATTAATTAACTATGTTAACAAATTAACAAAGGTTGTTATGAGTTATTCTTCATTAGAAATTTTCTGAATCAAGCTTGGGTGTTTCTATAAAAGATGCTCTGGTTCAACCACAATTATTAGACTTGAAGCAGGAATTAATTCAAAGAAGTCCTTTGGCCCATGTTATGCAGGAGGTGAGACTAAATGGTTTGAGTGGTCCCCTCTGGGCTTAAAATATATAAATCTGTGAAATCTCAGACTGTTACCACGTTCCCCAGTGACCTTTTTTTCTTAAGTGTCAGAAGCACATGTTTTATTCTTGCTGTTCTTAACAAAATTAAATGCCCTTTCGAAGATTTTCTAGCTAAGCATAGGAACAGTACAAAATGTTCACATACAAACTAAACAATTTTAGATTCTCATTTATTTTATAGATGAGCTAATAACAACTCTTCTTTTTTCAAATTTCTTTCTCCCATTATTAATGAATCGAGAAGCAGTTTTCCATGGCAAGACTTATGAATATGTGTCAAAGCTATGGGGTTAGCAACACTTCTGTCTCTTTCTCAGGAATCTCTGAATGCTCCTCCCATCAGATGTTAGGACTCATGCCTTTATCTTCATTGGGTGAAATCACAAAACTCTCAAACCCATAGACCAGGTCCTTGGCTAGAGCACCATGGATCAACCGTGTTTACCCCTAATATGTCTCACTGGGTTCATGTGCCGAGAATTCTTCCCTTTACAAGCTTTTGAGTGGTAATGAATATAATGACCCCAAACAGTCTTCTTAAAACAAAGTATTGTTTAATCTTACCAAAAGAAGCAGAACAAAGTATAAGAGAAGAGGTTCTTACAAATACCAACAGTCAATGCATGTCTTCAGTGGACTGTTAGCTTGAGTATCAATGTCTGTCAGACCCTGATGGGCTCTGCAGTGCTAGTTTGGGGCTGTAGAGGCTCTGGAGCAGCAGTATGATGGTGCCAAAGCACCAACTCCCTTCTTCCCTCTGCCACAACAGGCAGTTAGTTTCCAGGGATGTAATTGTTGCTGCTGAGAGGAGGCAGGGGAGGGATCTGTGGCATGAGCCCCTTCCTGAGAGAACCCTACAGAAAGAAGGTCCAGAGCATGGCCTGAGGGTGGGTGTATATGCACACACAGAGAGACGTGCACACACCCAGAGACATGCGTGCACTGTGCACACACACACACCCCTCTGGCTGGGCTCCAAAGGCTGCAGATTAAGGGGACATGTACTAATATGTGCTGCTGGGCTGGACCCAGCCTTTACACACCTCATGCCCCTTCTTCAACCTACACATCTCTTACTCCTCTGCCCATCCACACACACACACACACCCTGCCCCCACTGCCCATTTTGTCCATGGGCAAGTGTAAGTTTGGAGGTCATCTTGATGACAAGCACCTGAGCCTGATAAGAAGCCCTCAAGGTCTCAGCTGCAGGGAAAGTCATAGGCTATGTCTACACTTAGGGATTTAGGTCGACTTAAATAAGTCGACTTTAATAAGTCAACTTTAAGTCGACCTTATTAAGTCGACTTGGAGAATCCACACAGGACTCCTAAGTCGATTTAAAGTGGGCCTTACTAACTCAGCTTAGAGAGTCTATACTAGACTCTCTAAGTCGACTAGTTAGGTCCAGGGAAAGCCAGCCCCGCACAGAGCTGGCTCTCCCTGAAGCAGTAAGCCCCGGACCGCTCGGCTCCCTTCTGGTCGGGACCACACAGGTGGCCAGGTTGGGAGTTTCAAATCTCCTGCCCTGAGCACGCTCTGTCTCAGACAGAGCATGCTCAGGGCGGGAGCGGCCAGCTGGCCATGGAGTGGCTCCCAGTCTAGCCACCCCTGCACCTCCAGGCCTCCAGCCAAGTAAGGGGGGCCAGAGGAGCGGGGGAAGGAGCTGTGGGTGGGCTGAGGAGCAGGGAAAGGGCGGGGGGGGAGAGGATCAGGGAAAGGGCGGGGGGGCCGAGAGGAGCAGGGAAGGGGGGGCTAAGAGGAGCGGGAAAAAGCCGCGAGGTGGGGCCGAAAGGAGCAGGGAAACACCGCGGAGGGAAGAAGAGCAGGGAAAGGCTATGGGCGGAGGGGTGACAATGATATTTCCCTGTAAACCCTACTGCTGATCCGCGTATAAGCCGAGACTAGCCTTTTAAGCTCATTTTTCGGCACAAAAATCTCAGTGTATACGCAAGCGTATATGGTATATCCTTTTGGGTTGTGTGGCATTCTTAAGGGGCCGTCGGAGAAGGGAAACCAAGGCAGGGAGTGCCTGCTGCACCACACTAGGTCAACAAGAGATGCTATAAGTCAGCCATGGTGCACAACACAAGCTTTTAGATTTGTTTTGAGAAGCTAAATAGATTGAACACCTTGAGTATCACTAGAAGGCAGATTCCAATCCTTTAACCATTCTCTTCTGAGCGATCAGTTACTGGTTAAAGGATAAGAAGCAAAAGGTGGAGAAAATTATCAGATTTCACAATGGCAACAGAGGTAAATAGCAGGGTCCCCAAGGACTTGTACAGTGATCTGTGCTGTTCAGTATATTCATAAATGATCTGGAAAAGTGGTGAACAGTGAGGAGGCAAAAACAAACAAAATAATATAAAACCCACAAGGTAGTCAAGCAAAATAATGATAATAATAAAAATAAAACCCACAAGATGGTCAAGTCCAAAGCTGTCATAAAACTTTGTGACTTGGCAACAAAATGCCAGATAAAATTCAATGCTTATAAGTGCAAAGTTGTACACATTGGAAAAACTAATCCCAACTATACCAACAAAATGATGCTCCTTCTGTCATAAGTGCTCTACACTCCCTAGCAGAGCAACTCATTGTGATATCCTTTCCTGAAGCTGCTCATACCATCTCTCTTTCTTTCGGGACTTGTAATTTGAGCCAACAGCCAAATCATTATAGATTTCTCCTTCCAGGGTGTCATTGTGTACCAAAGTCTCACAATGCCAGCTGTCCCAGACAGTCCTCCGATTCACTACCCCTCAATAGTGAAATTTCCCTAGTGCCTGGTAGGAAACTCCAGGCCTGCCTTTTACTCTAGGTTCCAGCTCAGGGACCCTGAAACTAGCAACTAAGGTCTACACTCTCTCACACTTGCTTATGTTTCTCTAGACTGCTTCTAACAATGCCTCTAGGAAGCTCCTTCTTCACCTTCCTCATAATATGCTAGACATCCAGGCCAAGCTCCCTTCTCCTTAACCTCAGAGAAAATGAGTAACAACCTTCTTCCTGAAACCTCTTCTGCCCTCAGCTATCCAGCTTTACACAACCCCCCACCTGTTCCTGTCCACATGAGCTTCATCCTTAGTTTAATTAGTCCTTATTGAACCCTGGCTCCGTCTGCAGGTGCATCCTATACAGTTATTTGGCTTACCTAGTTATTGTAACCCCTTCAAGAGCTGGTGAAGGGATGAACCATCCATCATAGGATCAAAATATGCTATTATCATTCAAGAAAGAGATCTTGGAGTCATGGTGGATAGTACTCTGAAAACATCTGTCCAATGTGCATGGCAGTCAAAAAGCTAACAGAATGTTAGGAAGTGTTAGGAAAGGGATAGATAATAAAACAGAAAACATCATGATGCCATTATATAAAGTTATAATATGCCTACATCTTGAATACTGCTGTGACCCTAAGAACTTCTGTATTCACACCCTACATACTACTTCAGTGATGTTTGTCCAAAATATACCTTAAGGCTGTGACATTAAGAACAGAGAGAAGGCAAGGGGCACCTTGATATCTAGTAATGAATCTCAGCGAGCTTAACTATTCCAAATTGATTTGTTAATATCATGAAATGTATCTAAGTCTCATGAAAGGTATCAATGAAATGTTCATAAATCTGTGGTTATTAATATCATTGTATAATGTAAGTGTGAGCAATTGATGCAAAGTTATGGACATAAACTGGAATCATAATTCTTAAAATATTTTTGACAGCCAAGCAAGAGTTACACCACCCTAGAGAAAGGAAGGTGGTTTCCCCTTTTGGGAGTTACCTCCAAAGTTCTTTGAAAGACAATGAGAATGCTTTTATGTATCATGCATACAGACCCATGAAGCTAACAAGGGGTCAAAGAAAACGTCACACTATTCCAGGCTGAGAGTTATCTTGCTAGCTGTTAACCAAGACTGGTGGAGACAAATGGAAGACGATGGTATTGTTGGCAGTCTCTTGGATCCACAGCATTGGACAAGGGCTTCTCAATTCATTAACTTAGAGTGCACAAGTACTGTTGACTTTCAAAGTCCTAGGCAGAAAGCTATAGTAGCAAAGCTTTTAAGGCATTTAGGGGTTACAGAGTAAGAGGTGCCACAATTCTTCACCAATCTGTACTGCACCCCAGAACATGACAAAAATATCATCTGAAGTGTAATATCATTGTAAAATGCATCCGTTAACCTCCTCTGTATAATGTTACTAAAACAGGTTTAAGAAAACAGCCTACCCTAGATAAACTAGATAAACAGGTCTGTACTAGATGAAAGAATATGGGTTTGCTTCAATTTACACATTAGCCAATATATGAAGCTAAGAAGCAAATTAGCCGAGGTTATTTTCAGCATAAGCTCAAGAGACAGAGAATTAATGGCTCTGTCTACACTATAAAAAGTTAGGTCGACTTTGTTAAGTCGACCTAATATGTTCGACTTTAAGTCAACCTAAAGTCGACCTTATTCGGTCGTCTTAACAAAGCGGTATCCCTGAACGGGAACTTAGTAAGTCGACCTAACTGCCCTTAGGTTGACCTAATAAAGTGGATTTAAGCATCCACACTGTGCTTAGGTTGACCTATGGAGTCGACTTAAGGGTTAGGTCGACCTAACCCGTGGTTCTTATTAAGTTGACTTAAGCTTTCATAAAGTCGACTTAAGGAATTTCTTAAGTCGACTTAATGAAAGCCTGGTGTGGACAGGGACTAAGTTACATCGACTTAAGTCTCCTTAAGTCAAGTGTAGACAGAGCCAAGGTGTCTCCTGCACCCCAGAAAGACATAGGATACTAAACCTCCAGAAGATCTTCCTTACTTGGAGAATAAAGACAATTCTATAGAAGTCATTTTCAGCTTGTGGTGCACAGACCCATTGGGGTTAGCAGACTATATCTAACATTTCCAGGGTGGTCCACACCTCTATTCTTAGGTTCCTATATGTCACTGCGTGCATTCCCTACCATCTTATAACTATTTGCAGCTTTAAAAGAGATCATAGCTCCTGGGAGCACATTCTTCTAATGTGCTGGATAAGAGTTCTAATAAATCATCAGATCCCTCCAATTAAATCAGATCCTTCCAATTTCATAAAAATGTATCTGTGAGAGAGGGGCTTGAGCAGTGGCAGCAGAAGCCGCCACTTCAAATATTAGACATGATTGACAAGGAAACTTGTTTGTAGGTGTGAAATTAGTAAAGCACTGTTACATTTGCTAATTTAAATAGATATATTCTTTCTCAAAGGATGTACAAACTACCCACTTTGAGGGCACATTGAAAACTACCCAGAACAGAGCCCAGTAACAGGGACATTTTAACTGTCCTTATTTTTAATGGCAAGGTGTAATCTGTGGAAACTGTGGGTGCTGACATTCAATGTTTTGTCTTTATCTGATCTGAGCAGCCTACTGGAATCAAGATGGAGCATTGCATGGTAAGAATAGTCTTTGCTGATAACACCTCTGTATAAAGGTGCCCACAGACTCTGAAATTAAATTCTATGGGCTGCATTTAGCTCTGTGTTCCACTTTGTCCATCCTGTTATGTCTCCATTTTTTAGTCAAAGTAATCCCTGTGCAATGTCTGCAGAGGACAGGAGAGTATAATGCAAGACTGTATCACATATGATGGGAAACATTTAGCAGGATGGTTACAAAATTAGTTGAAGTTCAAGCACTGAATAAAATACCAGCTTCTGAGGGCTTATCCGCATAAGGAGTTAGATGAATTAACTAAAAGTGTAAAGATAATGCACATACATTAGAGCACATTAAACCCCCCATGTGGATCCTCTCATTCAGACACAAAGGATTCTTACTTCTTTTTAGCTGAGTCCTAAGAGGCTTAAACAATAGAGAATTAAAGTCACTTTACTTCTGAATGAGACCACATGAGGTTGAAGGCACTTTAATTTATGCACACCTCTTTTGTTAATTTGTCTAAATTTTGATGAGTATCCCCATTCAGGCAAGCTGTGAGAGCACTGTAGATTAAGACTCAAGTTAATTTAAAAATAATACTTATGCTAGACCTAAGGCCAAAATAATTTTAGCCATCCAATGCAAGATTTCCCAATAAATAATGATTATTTAAATTCCCAACCAAATAGTCTCTGCCAGAAGAAACAGAGAAACTGTATTTGGAGGCAGTTCTGACAGTCATCTCGGGACTGAACCATGAAGGTAAAAACAGTACCAATGGTAATCATTAAATATCATTGTTGGTGTTAAATTATATTATTCAGAGTTATTGTAACAGGTGTTGTCCCAGTGAGTGGATATGGTGCAGACCATTGCACCCAAGCTAAGTCACATTGCTCGAATTTGAACACAAAAGTAATTAATGTATTACCATTAAAGTGCTGAGGTCTGCCGTTACAATTACTATATGTTGAGAACATTCTCCATATTAACTGTAAAGACACATGAATTTGGAAAAAAATTGAAATATGGCATATTCGATTCTGTTGAAAGTTAAAGGAGAACTTGCTAGAATTTTCAAATGGTTGCTAATCCTTTCAAATCAGGATCCATATTTTCCCCAGCATGCCACCACAATTTGCACAATTTCCACAAGAGAATGCAAGACAATGTTACAAGGAAGGCTATTCTAGCTGTATTTCAAACTCAACACACAATGAAGAACTGGAAATCTCATGGCAGTCTCTTGTCCAGGAACTTAAAGTTTTGCTTTAACATCTTGACCTACAGATGTTACTCTGATAGTCTGATTTTTTTTTTATTTTTTTTTTTTGGCTGAGTTGTTTAGTCTTTATACAGTGAAAGTTACCATTGACATCAGTTGGGGCTTTTGCTCAATAAAGATTGTGGAATTGGGTCTGCAATCTGAGGATCATTCATGAGGTCCCACAGGTTGACACTGACCTCTTTTTGTCCATCAGGTTCTAAACATCACTAGGGCCAAGCAATAGTCAGAGTCACTATTAGTCCCTAAACCGACCTGATTTATAGGGGCCAGATTAGATGAGCTAATTGTTCCTTCTGATATTAAGCTCTGTGAATCCATGAATGAGAACAAATGTATTTTACATAGTAATAATCTGATTTGCTAACTACGTGAAAGAGCATATTAAGATCTAAGGGCCAAACTTACACTTGACTAAGTGTATTCAGTTTTCCTTGAAGTGACTAGGTGAGCTACATATTTAAAAGGCTAAAAGTCTCCTTTACAACCTAGAGGAGAATTTGGCCCCTTTTCTGATTTTTTTTAAAAACAAACCTTTCAGATCTAGATTTTTTTTAACAAAAGTCAAATGAATTCCACATGTTAGCCCTCTAGAGCTAAAAAAAAATAATTAAAATATTTCTTGTTTAAAATCAGGAAAACAATTTAGCACAAAATGTGGGACAGAGGAGACTTGGAAGGATTTAGAGTTAAAAGTGTGTATTCCAAGTTTTAATCTAGTGCAATATGAAATGGTCAGGGAATTGGGTCTCTTAAAATTAGGGTTTATAATAGAGAATTTAATGTGGCCGTTACTATTATGATGATTTTAAGATTCTTTCATTGAAACTGAAAGATAAAAGTATCAGATTGCCTGCTATTCACATAGAGGTAGACAGTCTTTTCTTTTCATAAGCACCACCTGGTCCATTTCTTTCCATGGGAGGAAAGCCAGGGAAACCAGCACACCTGCTAACATGAGAAAATCGGTTACTCCACTTAAGGACGAATGACTGTGAGTGTGGTGAGTTGGGAGGAGGTGAAGGTGAGTTTGCCTAGAGCAGTAGTGATCTCACATTCCATCCTGGCTATTCTGTACATGCTTCTGGACTAAACCACTATGAAACTGACAATTTGGAACAAAACTTTGCAAGACTTGGCCATGGCATCACATGATATACCATGTTACAGTATATTGCATGGTATAACAGATGAAATGCATCATTGTACATCTAATGTGACCCACATATGGCTCATTAATTTGCTTATAAACGAAATCAGCAATGTTGAATCATAATTATTTGCCAAATGAAATGTGAAGACGAGAGTTACGTGTTGTCAGCAGTTTTAAGGGCACGCAGAGAGCTGAGTATTCATAATAATAAATTTAAAGGGAGTTTCTATATGGTGAGCTGTCATATTTATTGCTGAGGTGAACAGTCACCTGAAAACCTTAGAACTCTTTCTTCATCAGTGAGTTAAATATGATACCTCTTCGGAATACACTATAAAATCTATTTCTAGATCCAGTCCTTTTTAACTGGCTGTTATACAACCTAATAGACCACACAGCTTTCCCTCCCCCAACTCCTGGCTAGCTCTTTCCCAACTGTGTATTGCACAAAAGACAAGTAACTTGAGGCTTAATAATTTTTATGCTGTTAAATATTTCTGTATATAAAGCGCAACTCCAATCTGTGCACACCCTTTTTATAACAATTCAGAAGAAAATGATCCCAAGTTCAAAATCTGGCTCCATTTGATTAGTTGATTTTTAAATTAGTTGGGAGGATTTGGGATTTACTTGTAGTAAATTAGAATTTAAATCTACAGAAATATAAGTTCACTGAGAGAGGAAAGACAAATTCCAGAGACCTAAAATCCCCAGCTTGTCAGTGTTTCAGACAAACTGCCTTTCCTACCCCACACACCTGGTTGTTTTGTTCAGATGCAGAATATCAAAGGGATTATTGAGAAAGCAATCAGACAGCTGGATTGTTTCATTTCTGAATGTCAATTGCTCTTTTTTCTCTCTCTCTCTTTTTTTAGTCATCAGTCAGCAGAGAGAGGAGAGAAATATGGTGCCAGTAGCCAAGCAATCTGGCAAGGACCTATTACAATGTACTGATGGTTGCTTCTCAAATTCATGGCTTTGTTTCTGTGGTCAGCATTTTAAGCATCAATCATGAATTAATAAACATACATGGCTCCAGTTTCTTCACAATACAAGTTTTCCTACAGCATTTAAGTGCCTAAGAAGATGCAATTAAGCACTCATAATGGGTTTCCCTACTTGTATCCTGATTGAGGACAAATTTTCCATCCTGTAACTGAATGTTAGAAATGAGTGAATAATTTAAAACAAATAATTTGGTTGATAAAATTTGCCTCTTTCTCCTTGCATGCATATGAGAGCAGATCATGATTTCCTCACATTCACTTCCCACATGTTGCAAATCTGTGAACTGATTACAACCAATTCGCTATGAGCGTCTGATAACTGAAATCTGAGCTCCCTTGCTTGAGTTTAACTGGTTGGGTACTATTTTCTTTGGGTAAACAGTTACCATCCAAAAGCTTTGTGTATTAAAATTCAATTTCCACAAATGGCTACAGTAGCAAACAACATGAGGCATCTCAGCCAGAGCACTGAACTAGCATTGCTGTATCTCTCCCAGAAAAGCTCATGCAATAAATACATTTGTTAGTCTTTAAAAGTGCCACCAGACTGCTTGTTTGTTTTGCATATAAACCTGTGCCTGGAACCAAAAAGAGTTCCATCACTTAAAACAAAAAAACAAAAAAAAGCACCCTGCTATTTGGAAATGGTTTACCTTAGAGTGTTAAAATTAACACCTTAGGATTGCTAAAACAAAGAAGCAAGTTTTTTCTGCTTGTTTACTCTGTGCATTTGACATAGCCTTCTCTATAGCCAGCTATTGTTTGTTTTCCCCTTGTTTGTGTGCAACAGTAGAGGGGAAGAGAGGGGAAAAAAACAAAAATTTTGTAAGATGGGAATATAAAACTGCAAAAAGTGGTAAAGACAGGTACCTGAAATTACTTTTAATTACTTTTTTTAAAGTGACAAGGGTTAACAACCCTCCTATAAATATCTTCACTACCTTTCACACAGGACAAACAATGGCCATTTCAGGATAAAGGACCTGGATAAACCTTAGAGAAACATCACATAGCTCAGCTTTACCAGCGATTTACCAGACCGATGCATGCTTTAAACCTACTGTTGGAAAAAAGGTACTGAGATATGTGCTCATGAGATATTAAAACAAAGTAACATGCTTCTCTATTGGCTCGCAAGAATCTCTCTTCGCCACCCATTACACTGCTGCTGGTGTCCAGGAAATTAACCTGTAACTATCAAAGCCATTTTCCTCTGTATTCATCTTAAATTATAAGATTCCTGAAGGTCTCAGGTCCTTAAGTCAGAGGGAGGAAATGGGGAATGAATGAAGGGATTGTAGTTTGTTCTACTATAACAGTTTGATATTTTGTTAGAAGACAACATTTGAGTAAGTCAATTTTTCAATCCTTCCAGTGCCTTTAAGTAAAGGTATAATTACAAGAATTGAGCTGAATGTAAATATTGTATGACACTGGTCAGTTGGAGACAAGAGCAGCCTGCAGGAAGCATCTTATTCTAATGAACCCCCGTCCTCACAGATTGAGAAGTAGACTAGTGTTAACACAAAGAATTTCTCAAACTTTAACATGCACTGTCATTACAGCTTTCAAGGTATTTATTACAGCAGCATCTGCTGGCACCACAAGAATTAGGGATATGTCAACCTTTCCTAGCCTAAGACCCAATTTACAGGGCTTTTATAACTCAGTCATAAAAACTGGCTGCAGGCTCAAACTTGGCAAACGAGGATGGGGGGAGGGGAGGGATTTTCAAAGGCATTAAGAGCAGTTGGTCACCAATTGATTTCAACTGAATTTGGGTACCTAACTGCTGCCCTTTATGTCTCTGAAAATCTTCACCTTAATCAAGAAGCCATTTTTACTCACACATTTGAAGATTCATTTATTTGTCCATTTTGAAGAATGTAAACTATATGGAAATAAAGAAATGCACTTGTTTGTAAATGCCTTTCATTTCACTCATACTGTTTACTATTTAAAACCATATTTCAGAGATCCCAATGTTTTTTTAAATAGCTATGTCTAAATATACATAGAGAGAAAGACACTAGGTGATTCCCACAATACTGATCATATGAAACTGGAAAGCGAAGGACCCAACCATAAATATAAGCGATTTTTACAAAATGTTTTTTTAAAGAACAAAGAAAATGAGATTAAAATATAGCCTACTGTCTCTCAGTCCCTCCCTTAGTAGTTGGTTAATATCTTGTAGGCTTCACGGAAGTGAGTTTTGAGGAGAGATTTGAAAGAGAAGATTGTGGTGGAGTGTATGGGTCAGTTCATAGGCTATGTCTACACTAGAAAAAGTTAAGTCGACTTAAGTTGACTTACTAAAGTCGACTTTAAGTCGACTTAAAGCCTACCTTATTAAGTCTACTTAACAAAGTGGACTAAGTCGACTTAAAATTAAGTCGACTTAGTCCACTTTGTTAAGTTGACCTAACTGCCCTTCAATTGCCTTACTAAAGTTGACTTAAGGGCTACTCCCCATCCACAATGTCCTTAAGTCAACTTAAGGAGTCGACTTAAGGCTTAAGTCAACCTAATGGGCAGTTCTTATTAGGTCAATTTAAGCTTTCATTAAGTCAACTTAAGGAATTTCTTAAGTCAACTTAATGAAAGTCTGGTGTAGATAGGGAGTAATCTAGGTTGACTTACGGGTCCTTAAGTCAACCTAAATTGCTAGTGTAGACATAGCCATAGAGTGTTTCATGGAAGAATGAGGCAGGGTGTTGCAAGGGAAGAAAGCAAATGCGCGGTCCAAAGTGGCATCATTTGCAGGACGCGGAAGACTTGGAGGGATATTTAGGAGAAAAGAATGGATAGACAAATTGGAAGGAAGGATGAAAGAGGATAACCAAACATCTATCCTTCAGAAAACAGAAATCCATGCCTATAATTTTTGCTGTGCCTCTCAGAATCGTCAAGCATGAATAAAGTCCATGTGCAAACTGGAGCTTTCCTTTATATGATAGGGACTTGCTCTGGTAGCCACATAAGCAGCTGGCCACTGATTGCTAAAATCAAGGCAAATTGTGATAGTGGACAATCATTTGATCATTTGGATCAGTTCAAACTGAAGTGAGAAAGCATAACTGTTCTGTGTTACGACCCTAAGAACCATAAGGTATCTTTGTTCTTTGTGGTTACACAGTGCTTAAGTGCCCCAGGGTTATGAAGATTATTTGAGACAATGAACTGTGTGAATTATACAGACATAACCATACAGCAAAATGGAATTGAAAGATCTACCTCACAGCTCTGAGACTAAATTGGCTTGAGCTCTTCCATTTCCATTTCTTTTCTTTTTTTAATCGCAAGGGATTCTCAAGCCACAACTTCCAAACAAACAAACAAAACCAAAACAAACAAAAAACAAAAAACAAAAAGAACCCCCCAAAATCTTCAAAGATAACAAAGCTAAAACAAATAGACATCCAATTTATGGCTAATATAATGGGAATCAAAACACATGAAGAACATCAAAACACATGAATGCCTTCAGTCCGGAATAAAGCCCAGTAGAACATTTTTTAAAAATCAGCCGATGAAAGAATAAAGTTATCTGTTCCTAGTGCAGCAGAAGTTGGTGATTCAACACCTGGAGGAACACAAAGCTAAGTAGAAAGTATTTGTAGATAAGAGGACAGACCCTAATGGATAGTTTCAGTAAGCCTAAAAGCTATGCTAGCACTATAGTGCAAAAGATAATGGTTTCTACCTCTACAATTCCTTGCAATGATTGTTTTGCCAATATCTATATACCTAAACGAGAGATGTATATATGCACGGCGGGGACGCAGCTGCGCGCGCAGCAGCTGAATCCCCGTCTTGCTGAGGCCAGGCTGGGGAGATTCAAATCTCCCGCTCTGAGCATGCTCAGACAGAGCTTGCTCAGGGTGGGAGCGGCCTGGCCGAGAAGCAGCTCTGCCGGCCGCCCCTGCAGCTGCGAGTCTCCGGCCAGGTAAGGGGGCTGGGAAGGGGC
>ML685888.1:329267-382558 GCA_007922175.1 Pelusios castaneus | reverse complement strand
TTGTGCGCGCGCAGCAGCTGAATCCACGTGCATAAGCCTGTGGATTAGATAGCTCACGCGCACGGCTGCCCGCCGTCCCTCCCACCCAGCGGTGATTACCATTTTTCAATTTGCGATTCTTTAGAGAATCGGGGGTTTACTGGTACAGTATAAAAGAAACAAAGGCTAATAATTGCTTGTCAGCATCAAGAATGGACAGGGGGAAGGCTACTTCACAGCCACATCTGGTAGTAACAGGCTGCATACACAGTGTATGTTGTATGGGAATGAAATTGGCTGGGGATTGTGAAAGAAAGAACATATGAAGGTAAGTTAAACAAGTTGTTGACATTGTTCCAGTTAAAATACATTTTTGAATCTCTGAGATAATTTAAACTTGTATAGACTGATGTTACAAATCACACAACAGAAGATGGATCCAGTCTCTATATAGTAAATTAGTTCGAACTGCAATACAAAAAAGCTGTAGCAGAAAGCATTTCTCAAGAAGAAAAAGTATACCACAGAAATTTCCATCACATAAAAAAAAAAAAGAACAAAAACCTCCAAATGCAGACTAATTACTGAAAATGATATGTAACATACAGAGTGAAATTATGGAGTGGAGGCCCTGAAGGAAGTACACACCTCATTATAATGAAACCTCATTATAAAAGAGATGTGCAGTACAACGTATTTGAAAATAAAGTATAGTTTACAACATTCCTTTGTTTACTAAAAGACATAGTACACAGGTTAAAAACAAATAAAATCAATATTGAATTTTTTTCCCCCCGTTTTTCTGTGTATCTTTGCAATCAAGGTCACGTGCAAGTTCACAACTACAGTTTCCTAAGGATCAATCCCATTTACAATTCACTAAATTCCTGATTCAGGAAAGCACTTAAGCCTACACTTATCTCTAATCTTATTCAAGAAAGCATTCAGACCAAATTTTTTCAAAAGGAACTAGTGATTTGGAGCATATTTTCCTGCAATTATGATGAAATATAACCAAAAAAGTTAATAATTGTAGCTGAGGCAGGATTCTGACTTTTTTTCTATAAAAAGCTGTGCTCCCTGATGGAAATGCTAAATGGAGTTTATAAAAACTCCTAAAGCAAACCTCATAGCACTTTTTCTGGGAGGAACAAGTGTGGGAAAAAGTGACACAAAGGCTGGATATCTAAATTCCAGAGCAAGGAAGGCTGCAGCTAATCAACTTTATTCCCCTGATAGGTGTGTTACTATAGACCATGGAATTGTTCTATAGTGGTTCACAGATTCAGAGATTGCATGTCTCAGGGGAAGAGTAATAAGATACAAAGCCTTCCACCTCTAGGTCACTGGCTTGAAAGCAACCCAAGGAAGAGTTAGACTGGGTTCCCCCACCTCAAAGTTATGTAATGTTTCCTTGAATTTTCTTGATTCATCATTAGACCTTGTACAAAGCAATTTTTTAAAGATAGATTTTCATCTGAATGCTGTTCAGTGGTCTATGTGCTGCCTCTTAGTAAGTTTTTTTATCCTTTTCCATAGGCAAGTGTCTCTAACACGAACACCTCCTCACAGACTTTTCTTTACTGTCTCAGTTCAGGAGCCAAGGATGTAATTGAAGGGGAAACTGAAATATCATTTCATTCCAGCTAGGTCAAGTGAGTCACTTTAATGGAGGATTTGGGGGGGGGGGGGGGGTAAATTTATTTTGGGCTTAAACTGTCCCTTTTCTGTGGCCAGATAGAGGCCTTAAGTCTCCAGGGTTGTCAGTTCAACAGCTTTTATTAGGACTATGTTTACTTTTTTTTAAACAAAAGTAGTAAGTTCTCAAAATACAGAGATGGATGTAAATTTATACAAACAAACAACGACATAAGTCACCAAACCTAAGTGAACGGCACTGTACTTAAGCAGGAATAAACTTACACCACTTTCTGACGTTTGAAATTTTCTGTCAGTAGCATTGTCTTTACTGTTATCAAATTAGAAAAAATTCTCTTGTGATGCATGGATGTTTGTTTTCTGATGCAAGAGAGAGGGGCTTTTTAAAATATATATTTGTTTACCCTCTCTGGCCTTCCCTTTCTACAATTCATTATAGGTAGCTCCTTTTAGCACCATACTTTGAAAATCCTCGTCATTTGCTATACTGTTCTGTATTTAACAAACACTAGCTTGTCTTCATTTAGTTCAATTACTCTGACGCACAGATGTGCGGGTAAACCTTTAGCTTTTTCTTTTTTCCTGTACATCATTCTCATTTTTTCTGGTAAAGATGAAAATATACTGATTGTTAACATTAAAGAAAAAGAAACAGCAACAACATACTTCCATTATTATTGCAGTCATGATGTCCTTCTAAAAATTGAGATTTTTTTTCTTTGTCTTAATTTCCATTGCATTTATAATAAAGACAGAATAATTACAAAGTAAGATGAGGAAAGTGTATCCTTTTTGGTTTACATCTTGAAAGCATTGTTTGTATATTAAAGATTTCAGTGTGAGTTTAACTAGCACATTTTCTGGAGCAATCTCTTCAATCCAAACCAATTCCAGATAATTTTCAGAACATCCATTTTAAGTTAAATATGCCATCTCTTGTGTGAGAAAACATGGCAGAAAAAAAAGAACAGAGTCCTGTGGCACTTTTAAATACTAACAGATTTATTTATCGCATGACCTTTCGTAAGAGAAAATCCCACTTCATCAGATGCTTTGAAGATGAGAAACTTACAGAATGGGAGGAAATTAAATGCAGGGGAGTGTATGACATAGGATCAGGTCAGGCTGTAACAGCAAATCAAAATAGGTGTTAGGATTCAAACACTGAGGAGCAGCACATAGAGAAAGGTGAAGTCAAATCACCTGTTGCAATGAGAGAAAAATCCATAGTCCCTATTTAACCCCAAGGCAACTGAGTCAAATTTGCATATAAATTCGAGTTCTGCAGTTTCTCTTTGAAGCTGTAATTTGTTATTCATCTGTTTCAACACAGTTATTAACAAGTTGTCAATGGAGTGAGCAGAGAGATTGAAGTATTCCCCTATTGGTTTTTGAGTGTTGCAATTTCTGATGTCAGATGTGTCCGTTTATTCTCTGGCGCAGAGACTGTCCTGTTTGTCCAATATATAAGGCAGAGGGGCATTTCCGGGACATGATGGCATAACTCACATTGGTGGATGAGCAGGTGAATGAGCCCTTGATGGAGTAGGTGGCTTGATTAGGTCCTGTGACGGTGTCTTCAGTGTAGATATGAGGGCAAAGTTGGCAGCATGGTTTGTTGCAGGGATATGTTCCTGCTTTAGTGTTTCTGTTGTATAATCTGTAGTTGCTGCTGAGTATCCGTTTAAGGTTGGGGGGCTGTCTGTAAGCAAGGAAAGGTCTGTCTCCCAAGGCTTGAGAGAGTGGGGGATCATCTTGTAAAATAGACTGTAGATCTTTGATGATGTGTTGAAGAGGTCTGATTTGGGGGTTGTAGGTGGTGACCAGTGGCGTTCTGTTGTTTTTTTTCGTGGGCTTCTCCTGTAGTAGTTGACTTCTGGGTACCCATCTGGCTCTGTCAATCTGTTTCTTCACTTCTGCGGGTGGGTACTGTAGTTTTAAGAATGCTTGATAGAGATCCTGAAGGTGTCTGTCTCTGTCTAAAGGGTCAGAGCAAATGCGGTTATATCTTAGGGCTTGACTGTACACAATGGATCGTGTGGTGTGTCGAGGATGAAAGCTCGAGGGATGTAGGTAACTATAGCGATCAGTAGGTTTACGGTATAGGGTGGTGTTTATGTGTCCATCACTAATTTGCACTGTAGTGTCCAGAAAGTGGATCTCTTGTGTGGAGTATTCCAGGCTAAGTTTGATTGTGTTGTGGAAATTGTTGAAATCTCTATGGAAATCTTCAAGGGTATCTTTACCATGGGTCCAGATGATGAAGATGTCATCAATATAGCGTAAGTAAAGTAGAGGTGCTTTGGGATGAGACGTGAGGAAACGTTGTTCTAAATTGGCCATAAAGATGTTGGCCTATTGTGTGGCCATACGGGTACCCATAGCAGTGCCACTGACTTGAAGGTATAAATTATCTTCAAATCTGAAATGGTTGTGGGTGAGTACAAAGTCACAGAGGTCAGCCACAAATTTAGCTGTGTCATCATCTTGGATAGTTCTTCTAATAGCTTGTAATCCATCTTTGTGTGGGATGTTTGTGTAAAGAGCCTCTACGTCCATAGTGGCCAGGATGGTATTTTCTGGAAGTTCACCAATGGATTGGATTTTTCTCAGGAAATCTGTAGTGTCTCTCAGATAGCTAGGTGTGCTGATAGCATTGGGTCTGAGAAGAGAGTCCACATAGCCAGATAATCCAATAAATACCAAAATATCCGCTACAAAGTTCTATACTGCACTCAGGAATTTTGTGCTTTTGTCTACACTAGGGAAATTTTGCAAAAAATGTAATACCATTGCCATCACTATTTCACCACCACATTATAAGTCTTGATTTAGACACATCACATCTGCCACTGCTGCAACATTTTAAGCATCAGATTTCTTAGACCTCTGTGAACAAAGGCTGCAGTAGAATTCAGGCCTTGAGAATAGTTTTCCTTCCGTCTCTTTCTCTGCCCATCCCATCCCAGCCCCCAAGCAGCAAGACAACTTTGGAAACAGAAGTGGCTGCTCAGTGGAACTGGACTGGAGGCAATGGCAGTTTAGATGCCTTGTGACAAAAGTAAGGACTCTCTCTTCCCTGTAGAACCTTCAGGTAAAACAGAAGTGTGTGTTCCTCTCTGAGGCCAGTAGCTGCTGCCTTCCCAAAGACTACAGGGGGTAGCTTCTGAGAAGAAACAAGGAACAAGAGAAAAAACAACACAAAGGAGTTCTGTGACACTTTTAGCAATTGAAAGTGCCACAGAACTCTTCCATTGTTTTGGTTTTGCTGGAATAGACTAACACTCGTACCCCGTCAGAGAATTCAAGGTAAGGCTAGGAATGGAATTAAAATGGCATCTAATAAAAAAACTACTATTATACAGAGATATACAAGATGGCACACTTTGGGTCTGTCTACACTTACAAGTTAGGTCGACTTAAGGAGGCTTAAGTTGACCTAAACTACTCCGTGTCCGCCCTGGGCTTTCCTTAAATCGACTTAAGCACTTCCTTAAGTCAACTTAAGGAAAAGTTAAGTCGACTTAATAACACCTTGTTTTAGGTTGACTTAATGCTTAAGTCGATCTTATTAGGTCGATTTAAGCCACTGTGGACAGGGATTAGTGCCTAAGTCGACCTTATTAAATCGATTTAAAGTGTTAAGTTGACTTAATAAGGTTAAAAAGGGGCTATGTCTACACTAGAAAAGTTAAGTCGACTTTTGTTAAGTCGACTTAATAAGGTCGACTTTAAGTCGACTTAAAGTCAACCTTATTAAGTTTACTTAATAAAGTGGACTTAACTTTCCTAGTGTAGATATAGCCTCTGAGCTTTGTGAATAATGACATTTAGAAACATATCACTGTAGATCCCACCCAGTCTTGCATTTCTATGGTAACAAGTTTTGGGTGGGGGTTGTAAAGGGTTCAGTACAAAGATCTGTCAACTGCATAGGACACAGTGGGCCAGATTCTGATGCAGGGGCACCAATGTAAATACAAAGTAGTTCCAGTAAGTCTGTTTCCACAGTATAATAAAATATGTCCTCCACTTCTCTCAAAAAACACTAACCAGGAAGACTTTTTAGCTAGTATAATTACCCACCTTCTGTATAGAATACACAATCCTCATGCAGAAACAAACATAAGGACACAAGTACCCTTAACTCAGACTGTAGAAAAGAGGTAAAAAGAGACTTGTGGGGGAGAAGGGGGAGAAGGTGAAAGCCATTTTAAAGTCATTGATTGATTGGGGGGGAGGTCCTCCGGTACAAAACTGACATTGATTTATCTTTTAATCTAACAGCAGAACAACAAATCTTCAGGCAATCAATTTTAATGTTATTAATAGCCCCATCCAAATTATTCAATTTCTACCTCAATTTAGGAGGTTGACTTCATATTTCTTCAGCAAAGTTGTGCTATAAATATTGCTATTTTTGTGAATAGCTTTAGTGACTGCTCCATTTTTAATATGCTTGTTTCTTTAAAGTGCTTTACAATTTCCTCCCAGTGCTGGGATTAATTAATAATTCATTAATTTGCTGCTTCTTGTGGTAATCTTTCCTCCTGGTATAAACTGTTCCCATGTTTACTGCTCATAAGCTTTTGACAAACCTCAGACAGCCTCAACACATCTTAATCCAACAGAAACTCTGATTAGTTTGGATAATCTTTGTCTCTCCTGAATCAAGAAATGGCACAGGTCAGGGATCCCCATTTTAGTAACTGCCCTTTCTTCATCCACAATTTGCCGCCTTGTGTAAGCCGTCAGTCTTCTCAGCTCTTTTTCATTCAGTCAGGGCCTGCTCCAATGCCCATCAAAGTCAATTGGAGTTTTCCCACTGATTTCAATAGGCATTGTATTAGACTCTTGGTCACTTTCCAGTATATTCAACTGGGTGTGAGGGGAAAATGGAGCAGGGCTGCAATTAATTGCTCAGAGCCATAAAGCAATAACTAGCAGCAAGCTCGCAGAGCTCATGCATATGTGCCTGCAAGCATATGAGCATCTTCCAAAATTCAACAGTCCTTGCTTGAATGTCAGGGAAATATTATATTTATATATACCTAAAAGCCAAATTTAGATAGACTCATGACCAAAAGCCACACAAACTGATGCAGTAGTAATGCTCTTTTCCTATTTTAATGTATATATAAAATCAAAGGACCTTACCTACAGTCTTTTCAATGGTCCCCAAGTTTTTTAAATGTTCTAAAATAATTTTAGAGCAGTGTCCTGTAATATTCACCTCAAGCGTAAAATTTAGGGCTACTTTTGTTAAATACTGATGTAAAACCTCTAAAATATTTGTAACCAGGATGACTGTGCAATATTAACAGTATAAGTCAAAGTTATTCAATCTTGACAGCGGACCTACTATATAGCTTTTAAACTCAGTTGTGACACGTACTCAGCCTAGGTCTATAAATGCCAAAAATTGGCTGTGCTTTCTAAGAAACAAACATATTGTCATCCTGCAGCAGGGGCTATTGTGGATGGAAGGCAGGAGGTCAAACTTCCACTTTCTACTGCTGCCTACTGGGGAGGCTCTCTTCTTCCAGGCAAGTAAGAGGAAGGAACCTGAGAGCCACAGGTGTCCTGTACATTGTGTACAGCCTATTATTCATAATTATCTATTTATTTGTAGTGCACTAGGACCTAGGAGCCCTAGTCAGGGACCAGAAACCCATGATGCTAGGTGTTATACAGATACAGAACAAAAAGACAGTCCCTGCCCCAAACTGCTTACAGTCTAAACATAAACTTCTCCTCCTTTGATGTGGGGGCATCCCCATGTCACAGCAGGAAGAGGGAGAAAGGGGCATGGAGAAGGCTGAGAGATAAACAGAAAATGGGACATGTGAAAGCTCATAAGAAGGATGAAAGAGGATTTTAGCAGAAGGGAAAAAGAAAAGACTGCAATGAAAGAGTAAAGCAGAGCTCCCCAGTAACAAGAAAAAGAAACCCAACATTATTTTCCCACACCTTACCCCATGAGAGAAGAAGAGAATTGGAAATGACTCATAAGAATGCTTGGAGAGAAAGCTCTCCTGAAAATGCCATGTTGATGGAGATGATTCTGATGTAATCACCCTTGATATATGAGAATGAGAACCCCAATCAGTAAATTAGTACAGGCACAAGTCCTATAGCATTCATTACAAAAGAGAATATGTTTCAGAGTACAGATCATTAATTATACTGTAATTTCACTGTATACATCATATACATGTAACTGCTGTTAATTCATATAACAGGAAAATTAACTACATGATTGATTGACGGAATTAATTACTTCTCAGATTTTTCAAATGTACCTTTGGAATCCGGGTACAAGCTTTACTTGTTAACACAGGTACTTAGAGTACTACACAATTCTGTAACAAAAAAAGTTATTAGAGGACTGAATTAACTATGCTTAACCCCAGTTTTAGATAATTAACAGCTCTTTTTAGAATCCAGGTACATCATAAATACAGGTGAACAGATGTCTACCAATGGAATGTATACAAAGTACCTAGATTCTATATGGACAAAAATTTTTACTATGTACAATTAAGCATTTGTAAATATAAACAGTATAATTACACTGCGGCTGCAGTGTGCCTACAGAGTAATTAATGTCACTGTATAATATAGTGTATCTAAACATGATAAACTTTCATTTTTTTTGCAGCCCGCCTATGGAATTTAAGAGATAATTATAACTCAGCTGTAGAATTTTATAGGACGTTTAAAATATAGAGGAGCATTTATTATAGAACCATGTTGATTTTATAGTAATTCCTATAAGAACCTTTCAGATTTTTCCAGAATCATATTTAATTCTATTATATATTTTTTTCCTTTATTCAGGGGACGTATGTCAGTGCTGTGATGAGGATTAAGGATAAGAGTTTGTAGAGCCCTGAATAGTCATGAGTGGAGAATTATCCCTGTATTCTGACACATAATGGATGCTGAGGGAAGGGAAACCTGCATGACTCCAGATCATACAATGTTAATTTCCTCCTTTCTCACATACAATGTGGATTTCCTGCTGTGTGTAAAGCAACAGGAGCATCTTGAGGAGCGCTTACCTGCTCTCCCTTCTCTTCCAAGGCTCCTAGGGCAGCTGCCCACAGGATAGCTCGTGTGTATAGAAGTCAAGCTCCTTTTGTCTAGTCCCAAGGGACTCAGCTCAGCCATGAGTGCATATATGCCCTAGCCCCATGGAGCCATCAAAGGGCACATCTCCACACTCAGAACAGTAGGTAGCTTTCTGGGAAATGGGGAGACTGGAAAGGGAGATCAAAAACCAAGACTGAGAAGAACGAATAATAAAAAAGCAAATAAGAAAACATAAGCTTTAAAACAAGATGGTAAAGAAAAATGAACAGGGACACAAAATGAAAGAAGGGGAAACTGAGAATAAAAGGAGAAAAAAGCAGTGATCATTGGACATAATGTGACAGCTGAGGAGACATCACTGATAATGGTACAGACAAGGTTTCTCTTCTGCAAGCTTACAAGAGAGCAAGCATGGTGCAATAAGTTATAACCAGGGACAAGGGGTCGAAAGTTAACTGACTAGACAAGAAATTATATTGAATAATGGCAAAACTTTATCAGCAGTGAAGACTAATCACCACTGGAATACTGTCCCAAGGGAAGTGAAGGAAGACTCATCACTTGACACATTTAAAGGTAACTTGCAAAGGGGAAAAAATAAGGTTTTTCTCTATATGCAGTTTATAATGTGTAAAGTAGACCCAAAAGGATTTTTTTTTCAAATGAGGTATAGATGGGTTTCCTATTTGGTTGGGGGTGGTAGCAGCTATTTGTTCCTTTTACTTAGAAACTCAGATCATGTTTAGCCTGGGAGAGTAGGGAACTAGTTATAGATTGAGACACTCAAAATTGAGCTATAGTGATACTGAACAATATTGACTTTAGGTTTTTTTATTTTTGCAAATATATTTTTTCTGGTTTATCCTGAAGACAGGGTGTCTTTTTAAACATTCAGCCTGCCCACCCCTTCAATTAAAGTGTGATAGTTAACAATATCTGTCTTTTGATCATAGGTGTTGGAACTAAGGGTTCTGCCATCATCTGGCTTGAAATGGTTTCCATTTTATACAGGGTTTACAGTTTTGTTCAGTGGCTTCCATCACCCACCACTATAGAAACTGTTCCAACACTGCTGCCATTGATTATGTCCTATGGGTAAATGGGGGAAGACAAGAATTGATATTCTGGAAATGTCAATGTTAGAAAAGAAAAAAACAAACAAACAAAAATTAAAAACAAAAACAAAAATTCTGAAAAATCCTTTCACCCTCTCTATATACATGATGAAGAAGCAAAAAATGGCACAAATCCAACTTTAAAAAACAACTGCCAGTCACCTTTAAAATTAAACTGAGCAAAGTAGTGGAGAATATGCTATAGGGAAAAATCTTGCACTAGTGAGGGAGGTGAACTAAGTAGCTTAGCATATATTTCTTTCATAGCTCTAATTTGTATAAATCAAAGAGGATTTATGACGTTTCAGTGGTATTTTCTATCTTGTTTAGCCAGGCTTTCCCAGGGTCAGAATGGTAATAAAACCTTCCTTGGGATTTCTTTTCCACGCTGCTTTTTAAAACTCTGCTTCCTTGCCAATCATATAATTAAGTCTTCTTGAGTCAGAAAGGCAATAGGTAGAACCCACTATTTTTTCCATGAAGAAGCTAGTAAAGGGTGCAAAAGAGCAAAGCTGCTGGCCAAAACATGCTTGATACCCACCAGGCAGGGACAAAATCCAGACTTTCCTTCAGCTGAAGAACAACTTCTTTGCAGCTGACAGCTTGTTGAACTCAGGCCTTAATCCTGCAACAAGATATATGCAGATAGCACCCTGTGCCCACATAGAACCATACTTACGTCAATGGGACTTTATGCAAGTCTAGGGATCAGCTTATGCACATCTCATTGCAGGATCAGGACTGAACAATACACCAGTAGATTTTTTTTTTAATCAGTTTTAAACTGTGTGACATTCTGCTCCTGCAATCTGGACTGCGGTGCCTCTGTGCCACCCCATTGATCTACTCCAGGGTCCCAACTTACCCTGCCTTGCTGGGTAAACCCCCACTCATGGGTCAGCTCATGCCCAGTCACCTGTGTATAATCGATTTCTCAACCAGTGGAAGAGCGCTCTCTAGCCACCCATGGGATGTCCCACCAGCAAACACCATTGTCCCAAATGCAACCCAGGGAACTAGTCTTGCAAAGTTCAGTGCACCCCCATTGGGCCTTGCAAGCTCATTTACACTTGTCTGTCAACTTAACGACATAGATATGCATCAGCTTTTGCTCTCAGTCAGGCCTGACACACAGTCCCATTTAATCTTGCACAGCATCAGATAAAACAACCATAAGTTTATCGACTATAGTAAGATTTTAACAGAACATAAGTCAAACTAATATAAAATCAAATGATTAATCAGTCAAGGAGATAACCACAATCAATTTTTTTTTAAAGTCACATTCTAAACTAAGATCACTGTTTTCAGTCTCTATCTAGCTTACCCATAGGCTTGGCTACTTCTGGTTTTATAGCCAGACTCTTCCCGCCCTGTGGATAGGTTACCAGTCCTTAGTGTTGCATAGAGGATGAAATCTATGGATGAGCCTCAGACCAAGGAATTTCTTTCTTTTAGCAAGTTTCCCTCGACTCCTCTTCCTCTTGGGGTCAGGTAATCGTTCATGTCTGGAAACGGGTGTGATCTTTCCCTCCTGAGCCAAGGTACTTAAGCTGCATTGTTCTTGCATGCATGTCCCTGTTGGGTGTGGAAATTCAGCTCTGTGTGTTTCAATTGGGGTCATGACACAACAGAGTTTCATATCTGGACATATGTACGATGTGGCAGGAAACATGCTACCATAATAGTAAAGTATGCCATGAGCATTCCAGAAACACCGCAGATGACATACTTAGCTTTAGACCATACATAGCTACACTGTAAGAGTGAGCAGGAAAGATACAGAGATCACATTACAAGGGTGTACGTGAGGTGCAGCATGTCACAAGCTGTCCGTAATGACTTGTGCCAAAACACAGATAGTGAGATCTCACTCTCAGGAAAGTGCCCTCACTATGCTCAAATCAGCGTTCTTGAAATGGACGCTGGTAATATGAAAATAAACTTTAAACTGACTGCTGTAATTTTCACACTGAACAATGGGAGTAGCCATTTTGTTATGTTACCTGTACGCTGTGTGAACTTTCAGAGCACTAGTCTGAGGAAAACAACACCAAACTTCCTTTTAGGAATATGACCCAATCAAACAGCCCATTATTTTAGGCCGCATGTGGCTAATACTATTTGACCAAATGAACCATACACATCAGTCCCATAAAAGACAGACAGGAGCTAAAGTTATGACCCAGTACTAAAGCAAGTTCAAGTGGTGGTCACAACATTTAACCCTATTTAGAATTTTCATCGTGGCATTTATGCTTTCCTGGCACATGGATTTCTCGTTGACCCGTCTTTTACATTTCAGCTTGGGTTGCAGTTGTGAGAGTCTCTTGATCAGATCAGAAATAAAATTCAGCATCTAAAAGGCCATGTGCTAAGGGCAGGGCAGGGCCACAACAAGGAGAATGAGGCATGCTCATCAAAGTAAAAGGGGTGTCTATTCTTGGAGGTTTATAAATAGATTGTTATGATCCATGTTAAAGGTTGTAAATGCACTCTGTCCCACTGAAACACATGGAAAATCTCTCTCCCATTCATTTTGATGCTGCTTTGATTATTATTTATTATCTATATTAGAATAACATATAGGAGCCCCAGTCATGGACTAGGGCAATGTTTCCCAACCTTTCTCAGTGAAAGCCCCACTAGTTAACACTAAGTAAAACATGAGTGTCCCCCGCAGCAGCCATAAACACATAATCCCTATAAACACATATAATGATCATAACAACAACACTAAATTATATAAATAAATAATAATAATACATTACTCTTGCCTGAGTAAGAAACTAAGTCTTCCCTGGCACAGTTGCCACCAACTGGCCCCGTCTCTTCCTATCCCTAATGGATAATGGAGGCAGGCCTTGGAGGCTTGGCTGGAGTTGCTCCAGACTACCACTAGTGTGGGGCTACTCATCTCCGACCTGTGGGACATTGTGGGGGGCTGCTCCTTTACTCCAGCTGAGTGAACTCAGGTCTGCTGCTTCCTCGGCGGTGCTGCTTCTTCGATCTAGTCAGTATGGAGCTCAGGGTTTTAAAATGACCCCAATATTACTGAAGCCTCATTGACTCCCTGTAATCTTCAGTACCACTCAAGGGGGTTCTGCACCCCAAGCTGGGAACCATTGGACTACAGTTCCGTTGTGTTCAGCACTGTACAAAAAGAAAACAAAAAGATGGTTCCTGCTTTTATTCTGTTTTCATACAATTTTGGCAAGTAATTTACTAATCAATAAATCAAAGTAAGTTTCCCCATAGATTAAAAGAGTGATGTACTTTTGATTGAGGCACCTGAATCATTTGGAGATTATCTGGTGCTAACTTTTGTAATGATGATTGCAACAAGTAGTTGTTTTCTGCCAGTTAAGCTGAAGACCAAAATGAAGAAAGCATTATTTTATTATGCTCTTTTCGTTGGGTATAGCGTGAACATTTAAAAGTGCAGAGCAACAGATAGTTAAACAATTGTAAAATGTTACATCTGCCATCTGCTACATTTCCATTATTATGCCTTCTTCCAAAGCCTTTCGTCATTTAGGACACAGCCTTGGAAATCCTTATTCATATAAGTACTTGTTTTTCATGTGAGTGGCTCTGTGAATAGGGGAACAATTTTTGCATGCACGCATGCACGCACGCGCACGCACACACGGTGAAAAATCAGTCTATCAGGATCTTCATTCTAAATTGCATAATTTCTAACAAAAAGCAAAGATCTGGACTTTCTACATTAACAACAAAAATCGAGAGCTTCTACAGGAAATGAAGGCTGTTTTTCTTTTAATTCAAGAATGCATTAACCAAGTACATGTAAGGGGGAAAAGGGCAAGAAACATGTTCAGCTAGAAATCTCAGTGAATGTGAATGCTAGAAAATATGCCCTAGAAAAGCCTGGATAGCTGGCAACTGTGGCAGCAGTGAAATACATTAAAATGGAACCTGACCCCTCCTCCACTGTTCAACCTCCCTCCCTTTCTGACACTTTGACTTCTGAAGACACCCATCACTCTTACAGCTCTTTGTTTGCTCCGTTTCACTTATATCCTTTATGCCATTTTATTTAGATGCTGAGATAACAGTGTAACATGAGAACAATGGAAACAGCACCAGACAGCAATGTCCCCTCCCCCTCTCCACAGACACATTCTCCCCCCTTACCCTTCCCCCAATCTCCCCACCATCACACATTCAAACAAAAAGCATTACTCTGCTGCAACCTTTTAACAGCTCTGGAATCAGGTTCACACTTTCCTGCAGACCACGGCACTGGAATGATTTGAGTTTATCAAGGCACTGGAATGATTTGAGTTTATCAAAACCACTGATGGAGTCAAATCTGAGGCAGATTTTGTTTGATACAACAGAAGTTAATCAGCATTTTGCACCCTTTCTAGGACGAAATTTGGAATGATCTTCCACAGGGTGAATTTTAGTGTAAAAAGTGAACCTTAACATAAAGGTCTACTGGATACTGACAGGATCCTAGCTGCTACTGAATTCATTGGAAACCGGGCCACTCAGCACCTGACCAGCCCTAGATAGAATCCAGAACATAGAAGGTGGTGGAAAATCACCTTTACAATGATTTGAGAAAACTGTAAGAATGGTGAACCTGGAAATGTTTGAGCAAACCTGTGTTTTCCTTAACTTGCTTCTCTGGTGGAATTATAGGATAAATTGCTGGGATAATTTTTTTTAAAAATCACATGAAGAAAAAATGCCAAACATAAATGTAGTAATTCTGAACAGCCCTGGAAACAAAGGTTGCTTACCTGCGGTAACCGATGTTCTTCGAGATGTGTGTCCCTGTTGGGGTGCTCCACTCTAGGTGTCTGTCGCGTCCTCGCGGCGAGCTCGGAGATTTGTGCCGCAGTGTCCCCCTCTGGCCGCGCTCGCGCGACCCTCCGCAACCGTCCCCAGTGTTCTGGGTCACGCGCGCACGGCCAGGGTCCCTCAGTTCCTTCTCAACCTCAGAGCATAACTCTACACCCTGAGGAAGAAGAGGGGAGGAGGGAGGGACGTGGAGCACCCCAACAGGGACACACATCTCGAAGAACATCGGTTACCGCAGGTAAGCAACCTTTGTTTCTTCGTCGAGTGGTGTCCCTGTAGGGGTGCTCCACTCTAGGTGCCTGAGGAGCAGTTCCCTTGTTCATGGAAGGCGGGTTCCTCAGGAGTGTGTTTTACAGTAGATAAAACTGTGGATCCCACAGCGGAGGTGGATCTGAGCGTCTGATCCACTACATAATGTTTAGTGAAAGTATGGGCTGACTTCCATGTAGCTGCCTTACATACATCCTCCATCGGGACATTATTGAGAAAAGCTATCGAAGCGGCCATGCCCCTCGTGGAATGAGTCTTAATTTGTCCTGGAGGGGGCACGTTGTTCAACTTATAGGCCGTTATTATGCAGTCTCTTATCCATTGAGATAGTCTCTGTGACGAGATCGGGTTGCCCCTAGACCTCTCCGCAATTGAGACAAAAAGTCTACGGGTTTTCCTAAATTGCTTAGTCCTATCTATGTAGAATGCCAATGTTCTTCTAACGTCTAGCATATGCAGAGAAGCAGCCCGTTTATCAGCATGTGGTTTTGGATAGAATGTCGGTAGGTTAATCTCCTGGTTCAGGTGGAAGGGAGTGTTTACTTTTGGTATGAACCTTGGATCAGGCCGTAATGTCACCCTATCTGGATGAAACACCGTGTAGGGGGGGTCCACCATGAGCGCCCCAATTTCACTCACACGTCTAGCCGATGTTATGGCTACCAGAAACGCCATTTTCATGGACAGATATTTCATTGAACATTTTGCTAAGGGCTCAAAGGGATGTGACATAAGCACCCTCAGAACTAGATTAAGGTCCCAAGGGGTTGTTGGAGGACGTATCTCTGGATATGTGTTGTGCAGCCCATCCATAAATCTTCTAATCGTCTTGTGAGAATATAATGTCCTGTTTTCTACCTGTACATGGAAGGCAGACAGTGCCGCAAGATGCACCTTAATTGAGCTATTCGCCAGTCCTGTCTGTTTCAAGTGCAAAAGGTATTCCAGGACCACTGGGATTGAAGCCAAATCAGGTAAGATTTGCCTTTGCTCACACCATTTGGAAAATCTGGACCATTTTCTCAGGTAAGACATTCTTGTACTGTGTTTTCTACTGTTCACCAGGATGTTCTTCACTTGGATTGAACATTGTAATTCTTCCGACTGAAGCCATGGAGAAGCCACGCTGTAAGGTGCAACTTGTCCAGATGTGGATGTAATGTCTGTCCCCCATCCTGATAGAGAAGATCTCTGTACCTCGGGAGCGTTATCGGTTCGGCTACTGACATTTGCATGAGGTAAGGGAACCAGGTCTGTCTGGGCCACGCTGGGGCAACTAATATGATCTTGGCTTTGTCCTCTCGTACCTTGTGTATCGTTCTGTGTATCAATGGTATTGGCGGGAACGCATAATGAAGAGGTCCTTTCCAACTTATCATGAATGCATCTCCTAAGGACCTGTGACCTACGCCCACCCTGGAACAGAAGTATCGGCACTTGCGATTTTCCTGACTCGCAAAGAGGTCTATGGTAGCATTGCCCCACTGTTGAAAGATTGTGCCCAGCACCTCCTTGTTTAGTTCCCATTCGTGCTTTGTCACAAAGTACCTGCTTAATAAGTTGGCAGTGGTGTTCAGAGAGCCAGGTAAGTATGATGCCGATATCCTGATACCATGCTCTATACACCATGTCCATAAATTCGTTGCCTCTGCTGATAACAGTCGGGACCGAGCTCCCCCTTGCTTGTTTATATACACCATACAAGCTACATTGTCCGTCATGACTTTTACAACCTTGTTTTGTATCATTGGCAAGAAATGTCTGCACGCGTTCCTTACTGCCCTGAGCTCCAGTACATTGATGTGGAGGCTGGTCTCTTGTATGGACCATCGGCCTTGCGCCGTGTGGTTGTGTAGATGAGCGCCCCACCCTAACAGGGACGCGTCCGTGGTTATAAAGATGGAAGGTGGTTCTTGATAAAAGGGGGTTCCCACTAGAACGTTTGTTGGTTCCAACCACCACTCCAGTGACTGCTTGACCCTTTGAGGGATAGGTACCCCCTTCAGAGGGCTGTGCTTGCACCTTTTGAATACCGGTGCAAACCAAATTTGCATGTGTCGCATGTGAAGCCGTGCATCGGGCACGACCGCTGTGGCTGCTGCCATGTGTCCTAGAATCTGTAGGCAGGAATGTACCGTAGATGTTGGGCTTTCTATGAGTGACATGATCAAATTTGCCAGTGTTATGAATCTCTTGTACGGCAAGAACGCCCGTGCCCTTGTAGCATCCAGATACGCCCCTATGAACTCCAGTTTTTGCGTAGGGAGTAGTGCCGATTTCTGATAATTTATTTTTAGTCCGAGTGCCTGGAATAGGGATAGCACCTTTCGGTTTGCACTTTCTGCCTGCAAAGGACTGTCTGTTTTTATTAGGCAGTCGTCCAGATACGGGTATATGATTATGCTTTGCCTGTGTAGATGTGCTGCTACCACTGCCAACACCTTGGAGAAAACCCTTGGTGCTGTGGATAGACCAAAGGGGAGCACTGTATACTGGTAATGCAGCTGACCTACTGTAAACCTTAGAAATCTTCTGTGCGCCGGATGTATCGTCACATGAAAATAAGCGTCTTGCAGGTCGAGGGATGAAAACCAGTCCCCTGCTTCCAGTGTCGGAATTATAGTTGCTAGCGTGACCATCTTGAACCTTTGCTTTCTTACAAATTTGTTGAGCCTTCTGAGGTCTAGAATTGGCCTCCATCCCCCCTTCTTCTTCTGGATGAGAAAGTATCTTGAATAGAATCCTTTCCCTCTGTGCTGTGTAGGGACCGGTTCTATAGCTCCTTTCTCCAGAAGAAGTTCCACTTCCTGTTGCAGGATTTGTTCGTGAGTTGTGTCCCTGAAAAGGGACGGGGAAGGGGAATGTGGTGGGGGAATAGAGTTGAAGGGGATAGAATATCCCTGCTGAATGATCTCTAAGACCCATTTGTCCGTAGTTATGGACTTCCAGATGTTCAAGAAAGGTCTTAGACAATGGTTGAAGATGGTCATAGCTTTTATATTCACTGGATCTGGGAGGTCGTTCAAACCCTCGACCAACTCCTCAAAATTGTTGTTTAGATGAGGGTGGATGTTGCGATGTCATCTGGGAGAAATTACTCTGCCGACGTCTTTGTGGCCTATTCCTATTTCTACCCTGCTGCCTATTTCGCGTGTACTGTTGATATCTCCGCTGATATGGCTGGTATCTGTGCTGTCTCCACTGATTGTTAGGAGTGTTAGGCGTGTAAATACCCAACGTACGAAGGGTGGCTCTAGAGTCCTTCGTTGAGTGCAGTACTTCGTTAGTCTTTTCCCCAAAAAGTTTCACTTTATCAAAAGGTAGGTCCTCAATGTTGTTTATCAGTTCTCTTGGAAGGCCTGCTGAGTGCAGCCACGATGCTCGGCGCATAACCAGCGCTGTGGCAACTGTCCTAGCCGCCGTATCTGCCGCGTCCAGGGCTGCCTGCAGGGCTGTTCTTGATATGAGTTGTCCCTCCCTGAGAGTGGACTGGAATTGTTCCCTGCTGTCTTCCGGGATTACTTCTAGGAAAGACTCGAACTTGGAGTAGGTGCTGTGGTCATAATTAGCCAGCATTGCTGCATAATTAGCGACTCTCATCTGCAATGTGGCAGAGGAGTACACCTTCCTTCCCAGTGTGTCCATCTTCTTCCAGTCCTTATCTTGTTTATTTCTTGGCTGTTTAGCTTTCTGTTGTGCTGCCTCCACTACAAGTGAGCTTGGAGGTGGATGTGCAAATAAGTATTCATTATTGAGAGACTGCACATAATACTTTTTATCGGTCTGTTTGTTGGTTGGAGCAGTGGTTGCTGGGGTTCGCCACGTGTCATTTGCAGGGTCCATGATGGCCTCATCCATTGGTAAAGCTACCTTGGACGG
Organism: Pelusios castaneus; assembly: GCA_007922175.1. Taxonomy (NCBI): domain Eukaryota; kingdom Metazoa; phylum Chordata; order Testudines; family Pelomedusidae; genus Pelusios; species Pelusios castaneus. Next base: position 363,728 of record ML685888.1, on the reverse strand, counting down.
AGCCGTCTTGTGTAAAATTCGTAGAAGTTTGTGGTTGGGTTTAACTTCTTCCGCTAAAGGAATTTCTAGATCTTGAGCCACCCTTCTGAAAAGCTCTTGGAAGTGTTTAACATTTTCCCCACTTGTACTGGGGTAGATGGAAGTGTCCAGAGAGCTGTGTGCTTGGTTATCCTTTTCATGGGCCAGACTGCCCTCTTGCTCCTCTAGAGCATCAGGATTCTGTTCTGTTGGGCCAAGAGATGACCCTGATGTAGAAACTGTATCTCCATAACAGCTGGTTTGTCTGCTATATGCTCTCATATATGATGACCATGCATCCCAGTTCTGCCATTGTGGCAGAAATGATGCTGGTGGAGCCATCCATGGTGGCAGGAGCCACGGGTTATTGGCATGGGGCTCAGCACTTCTCCTCTTTGCCCTAGGAGATGCCCAATCCTTTGAGGACTGATGAGGGGCCAAGGCATCAAGGGACTCATCCTCATCTGAATATGGGAGGGGCGACATCCTCCCTCCAATCGGTGAGTATGGTTGGGGGGATGTGTCACCCCGCTCCAGGTGCCTTTTCTTTTGTTTCCTCTTGCCCCCTTGTCTCTGAGGTGCTTTGTCACTATCAGAGGAAGCTTCCTGCAGCGCCCTCTGTGTTGCGGTTGCAGGCTCCGGTGCCGTGGAAGGGGCTGGTTGCTGCTGCACCGCTTCTTCCCCTGGTGCTGAAGCAGCTACCGTGCCGGGCTCCGCCTCCTCCTGCGGTGCCGACCTGGCTGTAGCTGCAGCCGGTGCCGTCGTCCCCTTTCGGCACGTAGAGGAGGTCAGTGCCAGTTGGGACCTCAACTCTGCACCGGCATTCATTGAGCTCGGTGCTCTCGGTGCCGCAGAGCCTAACGGTCTGTAATCAGCCGTTGGCTTCAGCGTAGGCTGCTGCCTCCGAGGCGAGCTCTTAGAGGGACTGTAAGATCTTTTCTTCTCCTCTCTGCCTCTTTGCCTCAGGGGAGAGATCTTTCCCGGATCAGAGGCTGGCCGCAGTGACCTTTCCATTTCAATCATCCTCAGCCGCAGCTCTCTGTCCTTCTTCGCCCTCGCTGTCAGTTTGCTGCAGTGAGGGCACTTGCTGGGAATGTGTCCCTCGCCCAGGCATCTGATACACTTTGAGTGCCCATCTGATGCGGGCATCGCATCTCTGCAGAGGGTACACCTTTTAAAACCCGCTGGACCGGGCATCGCTGTCTTTCTTTCTTTCTTTCTTTTTTTTTTTTTTTGACGCCGCCGCTTTAAATGAAGCGGCTTCTCTCTCTCCCGTTTTTTTTTTTTTTTTAAATGTCGCCGCGTTTAACGAAGCGGCTTTCCTTACTTTCCTAATCTCTAAGTAATAAACTAAACTATATAAACTATTTTTAAACTATTTTTAAAACTATTTAAAACTAGTTCCCTATCAATTATGGGGAGCACTGGCGACTCCGTCTCAGCCGTTTGACGGTTGAGAAGGAACTGAGGGACCCTGGCCGTGCGCGCGTGACCCAGAACACTGGGGACGGTTGCGGAGGGTCGCGCGAGCGCGGCCAGTGGGGGACACTGCGGCACAAATCTCCGAGCTCGCCGCGAGGACGCGACAGACACCTAGAGTGGAGCACCCCTACAGGGACACCACTCGACGAAGAACAGACTGTGACCCATCTCTGAGAGCAGTGGCCTATATTCAGATGTTTAAAACGAATTGTATCTTCTGTCTGTAGCGCTGAGGGTTAGTAGGTCTTTAAAAAGAAAAACATCCAAAGATATCCTTCTCTTTTCTATCTGGAATCCAATTACTCATTTTTATACAGTAATAGCAATGCTAAGTGATCAAAATTGTAAATCACCCCTCAAAATATCATGAGCTTGCTTTTAAAATCATGTGATTGTTTTAAATGTTACAGTAAAATTGGGGTTCTTATCATTTGCCTTCTAGCTTCAGAGCCTTTAGCATGCACATGGATCACACTGTCAAACTTTTCTCTGCCACCGTAAGAGTGAGAAATGTACTTTTTAAAAAATGAAAGCACATGTCCCCAGGAGCTGGGGAATGTTTTTTAAGAAAAAGAACAAATATAAAATACATATAAAATTGCAAGAGTTGGCAACACTGTCAAACAATCTGTGTCTTTAATCTGAATACAATACTTGGTGAAATAAAAGATAAATTACCCCAAGCAAGACAAGATTACATAGGTATGACTCCTGCCTGACTCATTACCTATTCAAAGTGGGAAAACATGCTGTTAATTCTTCTGGCTTTTCCCCAGCAAAAACTATAGGACTATTAATACAGTGTGCAATATTCACACTGAACCTCAAATCCTCTGAAACACAACATTGGGCTCAAGGATCATTGCATTTATGAATCTTATCCTGCACACGAAAGGGCCTGGAGAATATGGACTGAGGGTTCTCATGCACCTGGTAGTCCAGCAAACTATACTTCATTTAGCAATCCTCCCATACTGCTCTCAGCAAGCCACAGGACTCTTGTCCCCATAAGGAGATTTTAGGGAAGGAAGAGAAATATCCTTATTTACATTACTCCTCAATTAGTCCCACTGGCTATGTCTACACTTGCACTGTTAAGTCAACTTTACCTAAGTCGACTTAACTAAGTCGACTTAGTGTGTCTACACTTAAAATTACAGTCGACTTCAAGGGGAACTTACAAAGTCGACCTAGAGCGTCCACACTGGATGCTCTAGGTCGACTTTGTGGGGCTAGGGGGACCTTGGGCAGGTCCACGGTGGCGGGGGGGGGGGAGCACCCCCTGTGTACAATGGGACAAAGGGGGACAGGGACCCTGGCAGGGCAGAGCCCTGTGTGTGACCCTGTCTGGAGTTAGGGAAGCATTTATGATATTATTTTCTATGGATATCTCATAAATGCTATAATCCATAGGAACTATGTCATGTTTGGTATCAATAGAAAGGTAGTAATTTGCTGGGAATGACTATATAGTTTATGTCTAGGAATTCTATTTTGATTAGAAGTTAAGAATTTGATGTTATATCCATACTTCAACTTGTGTCAATCAGCACAAATGTCTTAGAGGGGAGGGTGTGAACAACCATTGTCTCCTTAATGTTTAGGAGTTTTCCAGGTAGAATGGTCCCAGGGAGTATCCTGATGAGCCATTGAGGACATAAAGAATACAACCATTGTATCCTTAATGACTCATCAGTTTACTCCCTGGGATCATATCACCTGGCAAATTCCTAAACATTAAGGAGACAATGGTTGTTCACACCCTCCCCTCTAAGACATTTGTCCAGATTAACACAAGTTAAAGTATGGATATAACATCAAATTCTTAACTTCTAATCAAAATAGAATTCCTAGACATAAGCTATGTAATCATTCCCAGCAAATTGCTACCTTTCTATTGATACCAAATATGACATAGTTCCTATGGATTATAGCATTTATGAGATATCCATAGAAAATAATATCATAAATGCTTTCCTAAATCCAGACAGTGTCACACTGTGCCCACATGCCCTGCTCCTTGGGGGGCATGCCAGGCTCCCCCTGTGCCCCCCTCCCGGCAGGGAGGGCATTGGTGTAGTCCTGGGGTAGCCCTAAATCGACTTAGGGCTACCCCAGGGCTACACTGGCTTAATTCGACTTTAGAAAGTCGAATTAAGCCTTAGGTCGAGTAGAAAGGTGGCTTAATAAAGTCGACTTAATTTTCATTAAGTCGACTTTAGCAAGCTGCTTAAGTCGACTTAAGCACAGTGTGGTGTAGACTCAGGGCACATTAAGTTGACTTAAGCCAAGCTTCAGTCGACTTAATTTACCAGTGTAGACGCAGCCACTGAAATCAAAAGGACTTCTCAAGGTGTTAAGTACTCCTCGGTGGGAATAAGGACATCAGAATATGGCTTACAGAAACAAGCAATAAAATTTAAAAAATTGAAAAAGCATGAAATAGTAGTTAAATTCTATATTTATTCATTACCTACAAATTCTGGCATCAGTGGTTTGAGGCCCACAGGACAAATTTAATACCCAGTAAATAAAATAGGAAGTGTTATATTTAAATTTAATATGATCATTTGCTGCCAAGTTGCTCAACGAGGCTTAACAAACATCTTGTTCATAACCATTATAGTAGAGCTAATATTCAGAAAGGATTTTGTACTACAAGGTACTGAGCACCCTGAATTCTCTCTGACTTTCAGGGAACTGAGAGTGTAGCACCTCACAGGAAGTGTTCAAAACCTTGCAGAATGAGAGTCTACATATATTTTTATAACATTGATTCATAGAGGTTACGGCCATATGGGACCACTGTGTAATCAGACTTCCTGTCTATCACAAGGCCTTTAAATTGCATCCAGTTATTCCTGAATTGAGCCCAATAACTTATGTTTGGCTAAAGCACATCCTTCAGGAAGGCATTCAGTCTTGATCAAGGGATGTCAATTCTCCACTTCTCTTGGTAGTCTGTACCAATGGTTATTCACTCTCCCTGTTAAAAATTAGTACCTTCTTTTTAATTTGAGTTTATCTAACTTCAGTTTCCAGTCATTAGATTGTGTTTTGCCTTCTCTGCTAGATCAATGAGCTCCTTAGCACCCAGTATTTTCTCCTTCAGAGGTATTTAGATGTTATATACTATAATCAAATCACTTCTCAGCCTTCTTTTGCTTTAAAGGGATACCAAGGCTAATATGCACAATAATTTCCAAATTGTCTAGTGGATACAGTACTACACACTGGAACTCTGGAGATCTGGATTTTATTCCCAGTTCAACCAGTGATCTGCTATGTCATCTTGGGCTCAATTCTCTGTTCCTATATTTCCCCTCCCAACCTGTATCTTGACTATCTAAATTACTAGGTCTTTGGGGTACAGTTTACAGCAGGAAGAGTAATAAAATACTTGCTTAGATCACTGACGAATGGCCCTCCAAAATTTCAGAGATTTGATGTGCTGCAGATAAGCATCTGAAGTTAATCCAAATACATCCATTCAGAATCTCTTGAGGAAGTCTCATGAGAAAGGACTCACTCATGCATTTACCAGTATTTCCTGCTTTCTCTCAGATCGCAAATACAGTGAAAATATTTATTGTTGAGATGAATTTTTTTTTTCATTTCAGCCAAAACCAGATAGAGAAAACCACTCCTTGCCAAAAAAGGTTAAGTTATTTTTTTTCTGACATTGAAAAATAGTTTTGGATTTCTTATCCATTAATTATTTATTTTTATACTATGGCAGAACCCAAAGGCCCTAATTATGAAGTTCCAGTGTTCTAGGCATTGTACATGCACCCAAGAAAACATGAGGTCTGCCCCCATAGTTATTTCTATTCTTGGCAAAGACTCAACCCCTAAAAAAGTTTATGAAGGCAAAACTTCAAGAAATGGAACCAATGTCAAAGCAGGAAAACTTTTAAGCTACTAATCTTTAAACTATCTAGTGAATAAAGGGTGCATACCCTGGAAAATGCAGTTCTCTCTTTACCCACAGAACTGGTAGCTCATCTAAGGGACTGTCTAACTAAAGCCTCCATGGATGGATACAGTGCAAGCTTCCCTACACTTCCTTTCCAGTACACATCAGGAGAAAGGCCAGAACTGTGGAGTAAGAATACAGTATATGATAGATCTTGGTCTCTCTTTAGACTGCCAAAAAAGAGTACTAATTCATACCAGTATTGGTTTGGTGGTATGTGCATCCATTCTCAAGGAAGTATTCTGACACCACCAGCCATTTCACAATAAGCATGGAGAAGCCATAATATGGTAACACCTTTTAGTTACTGTCTAACAACTTGGAAGTGAAGGTTGAGATTTTTCAAAATTCCCCACATGACTTAGGAACACAAATCTCATTGACTTTCAGGGGGATTTGTGCTCTTAAGTCACTTAAGCAGTTTTGAAAATCTCATCTAGAAGATTCTTCTATCCTTGTCAAAGATCATCTTAAATGTATTAGCAATGTATATATAATGTTGGCTTACATTTTGAAATGTGGTTTGATTTTTGGGTGCCTTAATTGTTTCCAAGGTGGACATTTTTAAAAAATGTGATAATTTATCAGAATTATTATCTAGAGAATTACATGGAGAAAAATAAGATGCACCCTTTGGTCAGCTGCAGTTAGGTCCTACTGCAGCATTTCCTAATTCCCAGGCTGATAGACCTCTCCTGGAGCACCCTCTGTGGCCACAGAGACTTGGCCTTCCAGCTGGTCTCTATAGAGTCCTACCCCTTTTGGGATAATAATCTTCTTATTATCTCCAACTGTGTCCTCAATCAGCATTAAAATCATGCAGCAAACCCAAAAGGGGCTTTTCCTCAATCCCAATTTTTTCTCCACAAATAGCAGGAAGAAATAAATCGTAAATGCTACCATGCTTTTCAGACAGAAGCTTGAGTAATTAAAGTCCCCTATTTCTACCAGGTCTTATGTTTTGGATAGTTATATTATTTGTTCTAGAAATGCCTCATTCACCTTCTCCATTTGATCTGGCAGTGCATGGGGGGAGGCGGGGCATGAGAGAACCTCTTAGAGAGCCCAGTTGAGTTTTTGCACAATTCCCTTACTTCCTGCAGTACATCTGCTTCTTGTCAAAGCTTTCATGGCATGGTCCTCTGACCCAATCACAGAAATTTCAAACCTCCTTCAGGATAACCACAATATCCAAATTAATATCCAAACAAATCCAGATAATAGTTCTTCTGTCTTTTTGGGCTTCAGAATTCTTCTGCTTCCACTTACAAACCCTATTGCAGCACTCCACCCTGTAAGAGTCTACTTTCCTCCCTGTGGGTCTCATCCTCCTCTCATAGGCCCTAAATCCAGGTTTCCCACAGGAGCCTATTCTGCTCCCAGTGGGTTTCTCTGTCTCCTTTGCAGTCTTTCCCTGGATCTTGCCCCCTTTTTAGGACCCACCACAGGGATCAATTCCATGTCTGTGGCCTTCCTCTGACTACCTATCCCAAGATCTTCCCAGACAGTAAGCTCTCAAGTGAGGTCCTTCAATTCCTCATAAAGCCCAGATGCCTAATGGCCTTAGCTAGGCTGGCTCTTCCTCACTGATCAGGAGTCAATTATTTAATCATTTCAAAGGTTGGAGCATCGCTATAAGTGCTTTTTCCCTCCCTTTTCTACAGTTGATATGGGTTCTATAGGTGGTCTCTAGTAGGCCCCTACTCTGATGTTGTCCCTGTTTTTTTCCCCTTTTTGTCTTCACCTAAAGACTTTCAACTGGTCAGCCTCCCACCTCCTTCAGGACCTCAGAACAAGTGTGTACATTCTTGATGTACAATGCAATACCTCCTCCTTTTTTTTCCTTGCCTGGCCTTCCTGAGCAAGCTATATCCCTCTAGACCTATATTCCATTTATAAGATTTATCCCATCACATCTCCATGATGCCAAATGAGTCATAATGCATTTTGTGTATTAAGACTACCCGTTCTTCCTGTTTATTCCCCACACTCCTTTCATTTGTACATAGACACCCATGATATTGATCAGATTTCCCCACTGCTTTCTCTCTTATTATTCTTATGCTCCTATTCCAATTCCTACCCAATTTCCAACTTTTTCAAGGTCTCTTTTTTATATATTTAGTTGTGAGCTTTTGTCACCTGCCACATGAGGCCACGAGAATGTTTGTGTATAAATCCCAGTAATGATAGCTGCCAAACATCTTTACATATCACACATTTATCCAGTAAATTTTACTACAGTTTACTAAATCTAGTGAAACAGGGGAAAATAAGATGTGAAAAAGAAACAATGAAAATATATGCATCAATGACACACAATCATGTTTACAATTAGGTGTTAAGGTTACATGTCATACTATCCTTTTTATATTCCAAAGGGGTAGCCGTGTTAGTCTATTGTAGAAAGACAACAGAGTCCTGTGGCACTTTTAAAGACTAACAGATTTATTTATCGCATGAGCTTTCGTGGGAGAAAATCCCACTTCGTCAGATGCTTTGAAGATAGGAAAGTTACAGAGTGGGAGGAAATTAAATGCAGGGGAGTGTATGACATAGCATCAGGTCAGGCTGTAACAGCAAATCAAAATAGGTGTTAGGATTCGCTGTTACAGCCTGACCTGATGCTATGTCATACACTCCCCTGCATTTAATTTCCTCCCACTCTGTAACTTTCCTATCTTCAAAGCATCTGACGAAGTGGGATTTTCTCCCACGAAAGCTCATGCGATAAATAAATCTGTTAGTCTTTAAAAGTGCCACAGGACTCTGTTATCCTTTTTATGTTGGGCTTAGGGTAAATAGCCCTTGGGGCAAGATTTCTAACTTAGTAGTAAAAATTAAGCTATAAAACACATGGAGATTGTAGTATTTGTGTTCCAGCATGGGCTCCAGACAGACAGACAATCTATCTTATGACTTCTCTCTCTTTTTAATTTGCCTGAGATACTGAACCCAGCAGCCTGGTATCCATGCAATGTTGCTGCAGATCTTTTTCAGACTTCTGTGCTTTTCTGTTGGGCCTCTCCATTAAGGGACCATATACACTACAAATACAACACCACAGGGGAACTCAGTTGAAATTATGTTGTTTCCCAACACAGCCAAAGCCCATTTTAGTCTGGCAGTGTAGACAGAACATTGGCTAAACATTGTAAAGAGAACATTACCCTGAATACTGTAAACAATGTAAATCGTTAGCCTGAACAAGGCTAAAGCCTTTGAAAACAGCAACAATGCCACAAAATGACTAAACAGTGCTAACCTCTAAACATTTCTGTATGGGTGATGAGAAGAACTTGTGCTACAATCTGCTCTATATACCCAGAAAAAAGGGCATCTCTTTGCATGTTGGAATCCTAACAAAAAGAGAAGGGAGTGTATATGTGTAAAAAAAAATCTGACAGTTTAATATTTGGGGGAAGGATTTTTGTTTGTTTTTTTATACACTATAAATTTGGTGTGATTTAAAAATTGCTCAAATGTTCATTATACATCAAGGACATAAGGAGGTTAACTGGTGCCCTAGATAGCTCAAAATTGTACTGGTGCCTAGCAGCCTTTTTCAGTATCTTAAAGTAGGCATGAATCACAAGTAAATTGTCCATTTAAATCAAATTCCACCTGAATATATGTTACATAGAGTTGCAGGAGATGTGCTATGTCTTGAAAAATGGAAATATGTGAAGGTCTAATCAGATCACTTTAAGTGGAAAAGCAGTGATCACAAGAACCAAATGAAATTAGATTGTGGTAAATAGGGAATGCCTTATTAGATAAGGGCACCGTGATCACTAGTATAAATGACTGATCACTACACCTACATTTCTGTTTGACTGACATCCCTTCCAGGATTTCTATCTTTGGGACAATAGTTATGTAGCTAGCACCCTTTACTTTTATGCTTTCAATATATCTGTCAAGCTTTCAGAAACAAAATGAGTGTGATATATGCAGCATGATTCATCATGCTTTAGTCCATTTTTAAACTGGTATAAAATGCCCTTGAAATCAATGGCATAACACTAGTGTAAAGATTATGTCAAAGAAAGGTGACTGAGGTTGGGAAATGGTGTCTTCTGCACTTTTTTCCCTTCCACCCCAAAGCCCCAGTTCCACTCTTGCTTCTCCTTGCAACTTCAGACATCATTCTCATTCTCCAAAGTATTTCAATATCCAGGTATCAGTATGTAATATTAGTTTGTAAGTGGGGAAGAGAATGAATTTAAAGCGTGATTCCAAAATGAAGGTGAGTTCATAGGTTTGCATTTGGGGCAATTCATGGAACCCCAATTTTATCTGAAAGACCTATACATTTTATCTTCAGTGCAACTTCCACTTCATGCCACCCACTCATCTTTGCTGAACTGAGTTAGGCACACATGAAGATTTCAGTTTATTTTGTACTTTAGTCTCTTATTTGCAGGCTTTCCTTCTGTCCAGTTTATTTTTACCTAGAACACTCAAAAATACTTTTACATTTTCAGTTTGGTAGCATTTGTCCACTCTTTTGTGTCTGGATTGAATGTCTGTCCTGCTGTTGGCTCCATTTTGGTAGGGATTGTCAGTAAGAAAGTAAAAGCTTTGGGAGAAAGTGGTGGAAGGAGGAAAGGAAGAAGCCACTCAACCTAGAATTTCTATCTTCAGTCAAAAGTAGGAGATCCTGATACCATAAAGAGAACCAAAGATGTATTGTGATTCTTATAAGAAAGCCTGTTCTCCTGAGATTTTCAGCCCAATATATCAATAGGAGAGATTCCAGTAACCTTCTAAATTGAACCAAAAGATTTGGGGTTCACCTGTCATTAATAATATGATCTGCATGTCACACATCATTATACAGGTTAATCCAATTTTGATGTAAGTTCTTAGTCAAACCTAATAATTCTGTCATCTATTTATTAATTTGGAATATTTTTAGAAGCAGAAATAAAACTGACTTTTAAGCAGGAGTTATTACATAGCAACTGCACAGTTTTTTAACAATATTTTTACCCATCCATGTATCAGATGAACTGAAGTCAAGGGCAGTGACCTGTGCTAGCCATTCAGATTTGATGGGAAGGAAATCAACAGAGCCATAGAAATCAATAAAGTCTTTCTTAAGAATATGGCCCATTAACTAACCAATAGTTAAATAATCCCTTCTGGATTCAATATAAAATTTCAATGGCTTTCAATAGCATTTTGATCAAATCCTGATTCATTAGCTGGATGGATTTGTTAGATATGCTCTATTGATTCCCAGATCAATGAAGCATGTTTATAAAATCCAAGAGGGAGGTTATTTATTAAAAATTCTAGTTTCAACTCACAGACATGTCAGCCAAGACTGCTAAAGATAAACCCACTGTTATCTAGTCATGCAATTCAAACAGGATGGAAAGGACACCTTGTTTATACATTATGTTTCCTGCCCTTCCCCCCAACTGCATTATCTAATTCAAGGCTATATCCCTATTGTATGTAACATATCACTAAAAGGTGGTGCAAGGGTACATGAGGAAATGTTAATAGATTTAGCCAAGCTTACAAATTCTTAAAAGACTGAGACAAAACAATCCCAAGAAAAGATCAAAATTGAAATAATTGAAAGCCCAAAAGATTTTACACCTCAGTCATATAAAAGTTTATAATAAGGTCAAGAAAAACATGTTTTGTTCTTACATACATCTGAATCATTAGTTGCTATACAAAAAGTAAAGGGTTTTCATTTATTAACCTTTTTCCTCAAAATTGCTTCTATAGTACTAGTTTTAGATAAGGGTAAAAATCTTAATTTGAGTTTTTAAATGACTATCCTTTTGTGCTCACTTTCTGAGCAATTCAATATTTCTGACACAAATGTTTGTGGAAAATAAATTTCAAAGTCCACGTGTGAGTTTACACAGAAATCGAATTTTAAATTCACACATGCAATATTTGCAGTGGCAGAGCTTGCCTGCTCATCTAATTCAATAACAGAACCAACAGCAGATGAATTCCCTGTACAATAATTAAACAACACACCTTTAAGCATTGAATACTGAGTATCAAATACTCACAACAAATGAATGAATGAATAAACTACTCACAAACAAGGAATAAAGGCCTGATCATTGATATTTCTGGGGAGCAGGAAAAGGTATGTTCAGATAAATTATTGCATTCAGATAAATTATTTCGATGCAAATTATTTTTCTGCTGCTAAAAATGTAAGGCACCATGTGCTGTTAATTCACTCTTTTATTTAAAAAAAGCAAGTTAGTTCGATAATGAGAAAACTATCCCATGACCTACTAAATCAAAATCATAATATTGGGGAATGTTTTCTTTATCAGTATTCTGCTATAATATAACCAGCTTTAAAGAATCTGTCTGAACCAAGAATCAATTATAAATACACATTCATGAACATATATAAATTTTCTATACAGTACCATACTCATATACATCCTTTAAAGAGGCTACACGGGACTGTCAATAACATTTTGCTTGCTCTTTTCTGATTTGATCACCAATTGCAGATTTCTTCTCTTTGTGTCAGCAAATTGCTTTTAGTAGTAAACAAAAGGCTTATTTAAATAAAAAAGAACATTTTTCAGAATAATCACCCATCCAGATTGGCCCGAGATGCTGAACACTTGCAGCTCCTGGTGTCTCTAAGCGGAGCTGAAGATGCTTTAGCATTTCAGAAAGTCAGGCCATATGGGCCTATTATCAGCAAGTTATTTTCTGCTGCTTGGCAGTTGCAGCCACACTCTGTGTTTTTGTTATTCAAACATTGGGAATTGTTTGTTTCCTTTGGTAATGACTCAGCATCCCTAACTCATAAGCGCTTGATTTTTTTTTTATTGTTATTATTTCAGAAAAGTGACAGAATAACATGAAAGATGCTGTCGCTTTATTCATTTTGCTATCGCCTTTATAGCATATCATAAGCAAGGAGGTAACAAGAAAGGGACCTTTTTTCCCCCTTATGATTTGGTAACATAGAAATGTAAGGGAGCTTATGGCTGATTCTAAAGGCTTTAACTCTTGAGTGAACCAGTAGCGCATCAGGGAAGAGGGAAGCAAACAGCAAAATTATCTATTGTTAAAAGAAATAAGTTACAGGAGAGTGGGTCAATCAAACAGGAAGAAGGAAGCCCGTTACCGTCTTGGTTTTATTATACATAACAGAGAGATGAAGCACTTACAGAACTGGATAAGGATGACTCTACCTGGGAAAGAAAGGAGTGCTAAAAGAGGTCAACACTTACTTTCCAATTGCTGAGAAGGACAGCAGTTCTCCAATTAAACATGCATTTAAAAAAAATAAAAAAGATGGTCTCTCTTACATTAGTAAGCCAAAGGGTGATGTTTCAGTGGCTGTTTGGGTCCTAGCTATAGTTTCACAGTTCTTCAGCTTAGTTGGTTATTAAACAAGTGCTCTGTCAATGAATATAAAACTACGTTAACTAGACTAACACATTTATTTATCGCATGAGCTTTTATGGGAGAAAATCCCATTTTATCAGATGCTTTGAAGATGGGGAATTTACAGAATGGGAGGAAAATGAATGCAGGGAAGTGTAAGTCATAGGATCAGGGCGGCCTGTAACAGCAAATCAAAGCAGTTGTTAAGATTCAAACCCTGGGGAACAGCATAGAGAGGAAGGTGAGGTCAAATCACCTGTTGCAATGAAAAAAAAATCCATAGTCCCTATTGAGCCCTCAGGCAACCGTGTCAAATCTGCATATGAATTCCAGTTCTGCAGTTTCTCTTTGAAGCTTCGATTTGTTATCCATTTGTCTGAGCACAGCTATTAACAAATCATTAATGGAGTGACCAAGGAGATTGAAGTGCTCTCCTATTGGGTTTTTGAATGTTGTAATTTCTGATGTCAGGTTTGTGTCCATTTATTGTTTTGCACAGAGACTGTCCTGTTTGTCCAATATATAAGGCGGGCGGGGGGGAGAGGAGGGGGACATTTCTGGCACATGATGGCATAAATCACATTGGTGGACGAGCAAGTGAATGAGCTCTTGATGGAGTAGCTGGCTTGATTAGGTCCTGTGATGGTGCCTTTTGTGCAGATATGTGGGCAAAGTTGGCAACATGGTTTGTTGCAGAAATATGTGCCTGCTTTAATATTTCTGTTGTTTTCTATAGTTGCTCGTGAGTATATGCTTAAGGTTGGGGGTCTGTCTGTAAGTGAGGGAGAGGTCTGTCTCGCAAGGTTTGAGAGAGTGAGGGATCGTCTTGTAGAATAGGCTGTAGATCCTTGATGATGTGCTGTAGAGGTCTGACTTGGGGGTTGTAGGTGATGGCCAGTGGCATTCTGTTGTTTTCTTTCTTGGGCTTCTCCTGTAGTAGTTGACTTCTGGGTACCCACCTGGCTCTGTCAATCTGTTTCTTCATTTCCGCAGGTGAGTATTGTAGTTTTAAGAATGCTTGATAGATATCCTAAAAGTGTCTGTCTCTGTTAGACAGATCAGAGCAAATGTGGTTATATCTTAGGCTTGACTGTAGACAGTGGATCATGTGGTGTGTCCTGGATGAAAGCTCAAGGGATGTAGGTAACTATAGCGATCCGTAAGTTTTCAGTATAGGGTGGTGTTTATGTGTCCATCACTAATTTGCACTGTACTGTCCAGAAAGTGGATCTCTGTGGAGTGTTCCAGGCTCAGTTTGATTGTGGAGTGGAAATTGTTGAAATCTCTGTGAAATCTTCAAGGGCATCCCTACTGTGGGTCCAGATGATGAAGATGTCATCAATGTAGCATAAGAAGAGGAGAGGTGCTTTGGGATGAGACTCCCATGATTGACTAGACATCACTTTTATTTTTCTAACTAATCTATGCTGTCAGACTCTCAGAAGGTAAACTAACATCAATAGGAGTCCTGCAATGAAACCCCTGTGAACCCTTCAGAATATGTACCCCCAAATGCCATTTGTCATTGATTTCTAAGAAGTTAGGGTAGCTAGCAGCAATAGCCTCAGAAAGCTCTGACACCTCATTGCTTGAGCAAAAGATGGTATCATTAACACCTGGCTAGGTTGTTGGAATTAGGTGCTCTGTCCCCATGAAGTGAATTCTTGTTAGTGGTATAAGGTACAGTAATGGACCTTTATTAAATAATAATAGATAATCCTGCTGCTCTTGTGCAGTCAAATAGGACAGGTTTGCTGCCATAGATTCTAACTACCCTGTCTGTTGCTCAGACTTTGGGCTTATGCTAGCTCTTACTTCTGTTATCAAGACAGGGCCTGATCTAGAAGACAGGCAATGGATGTTTTCAATGGATTTCGGTGGAAGTTTTGCCAGAATGAAGATTCCAGATTTAGAACACAGACTATGAAAAGACATAATTGAGTGCTCCAGGGACCAACCTAATCAGTGACAAGGGCCCACTCAAATGTGTTGTGCAAGTACTGGTCTATCTACAGCTTCTCTAGTAAATTCCTATGGGCTCAACTTTATCTCCCTCAAACTTTTATGTCCTTCCTCTTTGTCAGCTGGCAGCGTCTATTCTGCATGCCAGCCTGCTCAGAATCAGGTGGTCCATGGAGAGGAAAAAAAAGATAATGTAATAATAATATAATCCCATGTATCTCTTATGTATCATATTTGGTGTTACATTATTATTCTCAATGTAATTTGCTTCACAAACATCCTTTTGTAATATAACATTCTCTTGACGTCTATGAAACAGCATCAGACTTCTCATCTGGTAAGTTATCTTGTTCCCACTGGTAGGCCTACTGCAGATAAATATACTATGATGAGTGGAATATGGTTGTGAGTGAGCATAATAAATTATTAGAAACAGCTGTGTTTGATATAAAAGTTTGACTCCTATTAGCCATAGGCTATGTTAAAAATGTTTAAAACAGTTTGCCTACATGATGGTCCGCAAAAGCTTTTGATGACAATGTGGTGGTCCACATAAAGGAAAAGATTGGGAACCGCTGCCCTAGATTTCGGCAAATAAGTCTGGGATTTAGGTGCCCAAGTACTTTTGCGGATCTGGGTGGATCACATCAGCTTTATAATGCAGCTGAGGGAAGGTGATGGAATGGCCTCAGGACTGGAGACAGATCTACAATCTTTGCGTGCCACAGACGGGTATTTGTGTCCAATACGGGCCCGCATAACAACCTATATTATCAAAGAAAAACCTCCAGGACGGCATAAAAGATATTCTAAGCATATGCAAGGTTGTGTTTGGAGAAGGAAACAAATTATCCAAAATTATGCCAATATAGAAGTGTCAAGGGACAGCACATGCTATTCCAATTGATATGTGACTGAGTTGCAAACCCACCCATTGAAGGAGTGGTTCTTCTTAGATTCCGCCCCTTGGACTTTGTAAAGATAAAAATGAATTTCATTCTAAATTTCTAAAGCAATTTAGTTACATAATCCCCACAGACAATAGGAGCCACAACAGAATTCAGGGGTTAGAGCCCTGTACAGGCATAGAACCTCTGCTGGTCCAAACTTCATGTCACAATCCAATGTTTACTGATACTATAGCATGTCACAATCAATGTTTACTGATACTATATATAGTACTATATATATACTGATACTATATACTACTTGCTAATATGCTACTGTGAGTTCCACCTCATTCATTTTATTACTCACTGCTCTTTTGAATTTTGTCTTTCACATCGTAACACCACAGCATACAAGCCCACAAAATCAGTGCCTTTCAAGGAAGCACATGACATACATACAAGCATTGCAGAGCTGTCAGTTGTCAAGCATGGGTTTCCCAGTTGAGGAGAGTAACGGATGAACAATACTTTGTCACATGGTCCCTCTATGCCTCAGGAATCCACAACACTATATGGATTACATTTCTTAGATGAATTTCACAGCCTGTGGGAGAGTAGGGGTTAGCAGCAGGACATGTTAAGCGATGAGCTAAACTAATCTCCAAAAATAACTCGATTAGTCAACCTGCTCTGTTTCCCAATTGCCAATGCTATAAACATTTACCTTGTTAACACATCTTCCCTGGCACAGCAGCTTCCCAGTTTGGAAACCTGCTGTCAGATAGGGATAATGCCTTCTTTAGCTGCATAGGGATTTTTCCCCCCACTTATCTTTGGAGTAGAATGCCACCATATTGCTATTTACTCACAACATCTTCCAGGATTATAAATAAGAGTTTGCTGTACAAACGATATCCAACCTGCAGGCCACCATAGACTTCCTTAGAGAAACAGCGGAGAACTGACCCAACCTTTGTGCACAGAGTTCCACGCTCCAGCTTATGACTCAGAATGGCAGAAATAATGTTTTTCCTTCCGTACTGTTGGCCAAAGAATAAAACAAATGCAGGGGACTTCAATGGATATCAAGAAAAGATAAATGTGGTGTGTCTCTGCAAGACACTGCAGAAGAGGGTAGGGAGCTATTAAAGGCATTGCAAGTGGTCTACACATAAACAAATCCACATGGCCCCAAAACCAAGGTAATAGTCTAATAGCAAGCCATTTCTTCTATTTCACCACCATCATCAAAATCAGAGCTAGCAGCAGACAGACACACTGTAGCCATATTAGAGGCCTAGACTTTGCTTTCATTTTGTGAAAGAATATTCTCTCGCAGGTCTCTTGTAGTTTCCCAGAAGCAAATCCCTTTCACTCTTGTATAGAATGGGGCCGATAGACTTTCCTTACCATAGACAGCTGGTAGGTCTGTAGAGAGCTGATTAAGAAATATTTTCTTAAATCAACAAATAAACAAAAGTTGCTGTTTTTACATCTCACAATAAGGGCCACAGCTGTTGCTACCCTTTTTAGGCCTGGTTTAACACATCTCATTTCTTGGGTGGCAGGATTAAGAGTTAAATGGATCAGCAGGCTGGAAAGAGAATGTCTGTACTAGTTAAGATAAGGGGGAACACCCAGTGAACTATTGACAGTGGATAAGATAACAAATGGACAAGATATGTCAGGAACTTAAAGTGAGGTAAAGAGTAAGTTGTGCATGGACAAAGCATGTTCTAGAGGGATTGGTTCCCACAAAGTGACCAAGTCTATCTCAAAACGTGTGATTCAATATACATTAAATGTAACACATGTACCTAAAAGATGTATCTAAAAGATGTCTGCTGTTAATTTAAGATCTGTGATATACCCTGCATCCATCCCCTTTATTTGAGTTTGGTCACCACAACATAGCTCTGCTGTAGGCCAAAGAAAGATACCTGAGTGATGGAATCTGGAGTCCAACTAACTTCTTGGGATGCTGAGTTCAAAGAGATCTCATAAGGAACTTCAGCATCCTTGGTGCTGCTTCTGTAGTGTTTGCTCTGGTAAAACACCATTGACAGAGAGTTCTTTCTGAGTAAGCAAGACCATCTTAGTAATGGCCTGATGCTTAATAATAGTTTTATTTAAAAGGTATAGAGAACTGAACAGGTATTTTAGGGGACAAACTTCATTTTATCCAAAGAAAATGCAATAATTCATGCTAAGCCAACTACCATTCTTCATATAAACCATTCATGTTAAATATCCTATCTCACAGCAGCATTGTAAATCTTTCCTTGAAGAATATTTTAACTAATTGTTTGTATGATACAATTTGGGTAGATCATAATTATATTACATAATTTTGTATTTTAATATGGCATTTGCATTACTCCATAATCCTGGACTATATAAAGTACCTTTTGGGTTCACTTATCCTCTAATATAAAATAATATACTATTTGCCAAAAGGAAGCATTCCATATTCCCAATAGCCCCTTAACGGTTCTCTGGTTTAAGCTCAAAATCAAAATGAACAATAAATAAATAACATTTCTGTGACCAATGTTGTTCCCAGGGGTATGACTCTGATGGAGGACATTATACTGCATCGGAAATTATCTCCCTTTACTTAGCCACACACAAAAAATTACTCAGAAGCCCTTGCATTATTCAAATGAAGACCTGTATTCTTAAACCTCCACACAAATTTCCCCAGATCATCACTATTTCAAGCAAATATTATGCCTGTACAATACATCCTATAATATCTCTAAGCTAAAAGGAAAAATCTGACTCACAGAGCTTGAACAATAATCAAGCAAATGCTTTAAAAATCTTTATGGACTAGATCGTCTCTAGCCCTATCACTGCTATATGGGGTGTCATGGGAAGAAAAGTCACCCTTTTCAAGTTCACAAAAGCACATTAGGGCTGCCTTTATGGCAGCTCCAGGCACAGGGAAAGGAGATCAGGGATTTTACCCAATACTCCTGCCTGCAAGAAAGAAGTGATTTTGGAGAGAGGGAACCAGAGTACTGACCCTACCTGATGGTAGGTAGAGTTGTCCCAATATGAGTGGGGAAATAAACTGAATTCTAAAAAGGGATGAAATAATTTACTCCCCTCGGTCACTCTCCACCCCAGAGCACGAGGGAAGAGGGCAAGAAATTCTGCCCGAGTCAGTTATTTCCTAGTCTGTTCATGAGGTGGAGTAGCCATGCACTGTTCAATGCTGAGACTAAAGCATCAACGTAGCCTTCCATCTTCAGAGACAATGAGGAAAATATGGGAAGAATTAGTCACAATTCACATTCCTAACTCAACATCCTCAACTCACGCCTTCCTTTTCTTACTATGCACAGCTGTTTGGACTTACTTACACTTTCATTACTCAAGACTGTCTCCTCACTCACAACGGTTCAATAGTTTTAGGTTGCCACACCCAAATTGATACATGACAGTACAGGCTTCAGTATTTTTGCCCTTCATATATATAGGTGTCTGGAATGTTAAAACTTTAATTTTTCTCACATATATTAGAAAATAAATCAACATATTCACTATTATAGCTGGGTGCATAGTGGAAACATTTTAGCTATTACTAACTGATGGCTTGATATATCCGATTTGGGGGAGGACTTATTTTTTTCTAGAAGGTTGGGGAACAGTCTTTTTGGTTTCCATGTGTTTAGAAGGAGATTTTGTTTGTTTGAATAAACAAATAAACTGAACATATTAACATGCACAGGCAAACAAGACCAGTGATTTTTAAACTAACAGGTAAGAAAGCTTGAGCAAAGGGTGAGGAGAGGCGAAGAGATGAGAGAAGAGGTGATGGCCTATTTTACTAGCCCAAGAAAAAAAAAACAGTACTGCACCCAAATCTGTTTCAAGTCCTTGTCTCAGGCCACAATTTATTGATCAAACAAAAACTCATGACTAACAATAGGAAAAGGCTCCAGAGGTGATCCCAGCAATTACAGGGTGGTAAGCCTAACTTCAATACCAGACAAATTGGTTGAAACTATAGTAAAGAACAGAATTATCAGGCCTAGATATAAATACAATTTGTTGGGGGATGAGTCAATATGGTTTTTATAAAGGAAAATCATATGTCACCAATCTATTTGATTTCTTTGAGGGGTCAACAAGCTTGTGGACAAGGGTGATCAGGTGGATTTAAGTGTACTTAGATCTTCAAAACCCTGTGACAAGGTCCCTCACCAAAAGGCTCATAAGCAAAGTAAGTGATCATGGAATAAGAGGGAAGATCCTTCCCTGGATCAGTAACTGGTTAAAAGAGAGGAAGGAAAGGGTAGGATGAAATGATCAGTTTTCAAAATTGAGAGAGGTAAATAGTAGTGTCTCCCAGGCAGGGGTTAAAGTAAGGGGGAACGCACCAGAACATAGTTCCGGGGCCCACAAATTTGAGGCGCCAGAGTTCTGGGGCCTCTAAAAATAGAAAAATCTGGTGGAATGCGTGTTCCGCCCTGCTCTGGCTGCTGGCAGGTCCTACGCCCCACCATTGTTAATCACAATACTTATTGTGCTATGCAGTGTTTGCTAGTTTGTGACAATAATTGCTATAGACATAAACGCCATATAAAAGTATAAATATTTTTATGGAGCGATAACTGATGCATGTGGTACTGAGAAGTGGCTGCAAATGCCTACCCTGGGCTTGGGCCCACAGACGCATGAAGGGAGCCCAGATAATACAGGAAGGGGGCCCAGAGATTAGGAGGGTTCCGGGGCCCATCAAATTATACTTTAAGCACTGCTCCCAGGGGTCTATTCTGGGACCAGTACCAGTCAACGTATTAATAAATGATCTGAAAAAAGAGGTAAAAAGTGAATAGCAAAATTTGCAGATGATACAAAACTACTCAAGATAGTTAAATCCAAAGCAAGTTGCAAAGAGTTACAAAGGGATTTCACAAAACTGGGTGACTGAGCAACAAAATGGCAGATGAAATTCAATGTTGATAAATGCCAAGTAATACACACTGGAAAAAATAATCTCAACTATACATATAAAATGATGGAATCTAAATTATCTGTTACCACTCAAGAAAGAAATTTTGGAGTCATTGTGGATAGTTTTCAGAAAACATCAACTCAATGTGCAGCAGTAGTCAAAAAAGGTAAAAGAATGTTAGGAAACATTAGGAAAGGGATAGATAATAAAAAAGAAAATATCATATAACCTCTGTATAAATCTCAGTATACCCACATCTTGAATATTATGTGCAGATCTGGTTCCCCATCTCCAAAAGAGATATATTGGAATCAGAAAAGATAAAGAAATGGGAAACAAAAATGATTAGGTGTATGGAAAAGTTTCCATATGAGAGGAGATTAGTAAGACTGGGACTTTTCAGCTTAGACAAGAGATGACTAAGGGGGAATATGGTAGAGGTCTGTAAAATCATGACTAGTGAGGAGAAAGTAAATTGTTATTTACTCTTTCTCATCACACAAAACTTAGATGTCACAAAATGAAATGAATAGGCAGCAGCTTTAAAATGAACAAAAGGAAGCAGTTCTTCATATAATGCACTGTCAACCTGCAGGACTCCTTGCCAAATGATGTTGTGAAGGCCAAAATTATAACAGGGTTCAAAAAAGAACTAGATAAGTCCATGAAGGATCAATGGCTATTAGTCAGGATATGCTGGGATTGCTGTTTGCCAGAGACTGAGAATGGCTGATGGGATGGATCACTTGATGATAACCTGTTTTGTTCATTCCCTCTGAAGCACTTGGCATTGGCCACTGTCAGAAGTTGGATACTGGTCTAGATCGACCATTGGTCTGACCCAATATGGCTTCTCTTATTTAAGAAAAAGCACTTGCTCGGCTAATCTTATAGGATGTAGTCTCTAAAGCTTTTCCTCACATATCTCAGCCATTTGAAGGACACACCTTTCCCTTGGCCGTGTGATACTCTTTTTCTGTCAGTTTTACCATGTCACAAGCAGAGAATAATAGATCAGAAACAGAGGACTTCCTTATCGTTACCAACCATTTGGAAGCTAAAGAGGCAAAATAAAAATCAGAATAGAAGTCAGAAGTATCCTCACACAATGTCTGCACCAAGGAGAACTATCAGTAAATGATTTTTATCATGATCATATGGAACATGAGCAATGTGCTAACAATCTCTACATGCGACAAAGAGCCACTATATATCTGGCCGTACAGCAATGTGAGCACCTTCTAGCATGATGCCAAATGGCTGCTGGTGCCCCACCAATCATCAGGAGTGAGAAATGAGAGAGGAAGGGTCATGAGAGTGATTATCTGAGAAAGCAAAACAAACAAGGAGTCCTGTGGCACTTTTATAGACTAACAAATTTATTTACCGCATGAGCTTTCATGGGAGAAAATCCCACTTCATCTTCAAAGTGTTTAATGAAGTGGGATTTTCTCCCACAAAAGCTCATGCGATAAATAAATGTGTTAATCTTCAAAAATGGCACAGGACTCCTTGTTTGTTTTACTGAACTAGACTAACACGACTACCCCTTTGGAACTTATCTGAGAAAGGTAAAAAAAAAGAAGAAGGAGAAACACAAATTAGAAAAAGCCCCCTACACAAAACCAAACAAAAATTGAAAAGACAAATTAATAAAAATATTTACCAAGGTAATATATGGAAAAAGCCTTACTATACTGGATCCATTTCTACAGTCCTTGTATGTGTATGCCTTCCACTGACACCAGTGATTTCTGATATAAAAACTAGGGTCCTGCTCGCTTGATTAATAAGCTTATTTTAATGGGATAAAGACAGGAGTGGCTTTGAAGTTTGAGGGTGAGGCAGAGAGAGAGAAGTAAACCTCTTTATTGGGTGGAAGAGTCAAAAGGTTAACACTGGGGTTTGTGCAGAAAAGGAGAAAAACAAGTAGTAGTACAGATCGTGACTTTGGAGCCTCAAGGGTTCAGAATCAGGATGACTCTAGGGCCTGTCCCTGTGAAAAAGGCTTGGATGTTTCATGTACATAGCTAGTATGCCACATGTTTTTTATATATCACATACGGTATGTCTGTGTACTGTAATTAAAAGGAACCAACCCTGCAGAAGTCAATATATGATCTCTCATAAGTTCCATACGTAAAACATGCTATTTATTCATATACATTCATATATGTTACATATATTTTTATTACACATAGACAGTAAAGAAAAGAGAAGGATTTCAGAGGAATGTAGAATCAAGTGAAGGAAATTTGGGGAGATAGGGAAGACAAAATGATGGAAGCCACACAAGTATATGATAGATCGATTCAATGCAGATGATAGAAGGAAAAAAACCACATAGAATGGGCTGGAAAGAATAAATGAAGAGTGAAATTCAAAGTAATTTGGGTTGATTTTTTTTTGAGGTCTGAGATTAACATAGATCCTGATGATAGATATGTTGGTTTCCCTTCCCTCCCTTTATCATAATCCTCTTCATTTATCTTGTGTATTATGATGAATCTGCTATTTTAGTATATTTGTTGTATTTAGAAAAATTAGAAAAAATAAAAGAAGAGTGAAAGAGGAAAAGGGAAAGAAAGTGATGCTTGTTTTCCTGGTTTGGAAGAAGAAAAGTCAATAGGAAGAGACAGACAACATGTACTACAAGAGGATTGCTATGACAGATGGAAGAGAATCAGCATAGGGTAAAGACAAGAAAATATTTATACACCAAAAAATACATATTAAAAGAAGCAATGGAAAATACAGAAACAGGAAGAGAGGCAGGGAAAAAATAAAAATTTTAAAATGTAGGAAATACAAAGACATTGAAGAAAAATATATGACAGTAATGAAACAGTGAACAGAGAAGAAGAAACAAAAGGCACTTGATTATTTTATTGACAAAAATTAAATACATGAATACAGTTTGAAAAAAATAGGCATAATTTTTTGGCACATTAGATTAGACATTCTTTTTTTCCAGATGTTGCCCCACTACCTTTGTTGGATGCTGTGATGGTGCATCATTGGATCTATTCAGATGAAAAGCACTATGTATATTTAAAAATATTAACACAGTAATTGTGAATTTTCTACAAACAGAACATGATTCACTGTAATCTATTTGTTGTTTAAAATGATTTGCCAACTAATTTTGCTAATTCTTAGTGTGTTCCCAAACCATTCATTGTAAGCATTTAATGTTCATAATTCAAGATGTTTTGACTGGATACATAGGTTACATGCTAACTTTCTGCTCCCTGACTCAATTAGTGTAACTCTTAGACTCAGGTGCATATAGTCATGCTTATATATTCATTGTTATCAAATTAAAATTAGATTCCAGCAAATATTCTGCAATTTTCACTTAAAATTCTGTTTTGATAAACATTTCTGTCAATATACTTGTTTGCTAAGGTAGATATATGTGGAAAGTGGATTAAAACAGAACATAGACAAAGTCAACATGAATTCATTAAAAATTTGTCAATGATTATTCACAGTTCATTTCTTACAACATTTACTTAGCTCTGGGAATAATCATGTGTCTCTAGGTTATACAAAAATATGTCCATACTGTATTTAAATCAGGTGTAAAATTCTCATCAATGTATGGGTAGAAAATGGAGTGGTTAACTGTAGAATGTGCTTATTTCAAAAGTTAACTGCAGTTGCTCTTCTAAAAATAAGAAGTTGGTAGGCCCCAGAATCCTAGCAAGAAATTTAGTGAGGTCTATGGTTATCAGGCCCTATCCAAGTTAACCAAAGTCTTTAAAAAGTTTCAGATTTGGTATGGGAGATGATTCATTTAACCAAAGTTCTCATTTTCCCCAAACTGTTTTATATTCCCCTACTGAGAGGTGGTATCAAATGACATCATGAAGACATTGTTAATGCTTTTTAACTTGTGAAAAATAAATATTTCTCAACTTTGGTTTTGAGGCTCAACGGATACAACCATTCTCTTTGCCTATTCAGTCATTGTCTTCTTTGTTATGTCCACACTGCAATTAAACACCCACAGCTGGCCTGTGCCTGCTGACTTCACCTTGCAGGACTTGGGTTAAGTGGCTGTTTAACTGCAGTGTAGACATTCAGGCTCAGGCTGTGTAGCCCAAGCTGTGGGACCCTCCTATCTCACAGGGTCCTAGAGCCTGTGCCCTTATTGAAGCCCCAACATCTATACAGCTATTAAATAGCTCCTTAGCCCAAGCTCCATGAGCCCAAGTCAGATAGCACAGGCCAGCTGCAGGGTTCTAATTGAAGTGTACACATACCCTTTTATATGATTCTCAAAAAGAGGGACAATCATTCTGATTTTATATAACGTACTGAATGTTTGCCTTAGAGACAATGGCAACAAGCATGGTATATGTATCTACATAGATTAGACAGAGCTAGGTTAGATGAAATAGGCTGATTATCTTACAGCACGCATTCAGGAATCACTGATGCTTAATGTGCGAGGTTAAAATAAACCTCCCGTGATCCCCACACATCAAGTACATCATGACATTCCACAGTAATGCCAATGGATTGTCAAAGCTATGGCTCCTAATAAGATGGAGTGGAGGATCAGCAGCAAAAGCAATTAAAATGATGCAGAGTTAATGCCCACAGAATAAATTATATTCTCCATAACTTCAGTGTCAGAAGCCCTGAACTGATACTGTAAGTTGCAATAATAAAAGCGAAAAAATACCTGATTTATTTGGGATGAAGGTAAAATTGGGCTCTGATGAAAGGCTATTGACCGCTGTGAAGGTAAGTGAATCTAAAAGATCCCTGAAGCTAGCCTTATTGGTAACCTATTACTAAATTTATAGAAAGAAAACAGGGAACATTTTTATTTCTGTATTGTTCATAACTTTTTCAAAGGTTTGAGTTTTAAATTCTAAATCTTGAAGGAATATAAACCAAACGGTTCAAAACCTCCAGAAAATCTGAAACACTCAAAAAATTTGCAAACCTTTCAGTGATCATGTGCTGAATTTCAAGCAAAACTTAGATTAGGTTTTGAGCAAACTTGGTCTAGTTCATGGTTCCAAGTGGGAACCATTAAAGCTAAGTGGTTCCTATAATTCTGACAACCAAGCACGGAAAAATAAAAAATGTTAATGTTAGTTTAGCTCCACTTTGAGTTTTGGGCTCCTTATCAATTCCAAATTCAAAACAAAGCTTAGAGGGTGAAACAAAACCAGAAAACAAATGATTTAAGTGAAGCAAGGCTTCTAAATTCTATACAGCTCTCACTGCATCATTGAAATCAAGCAAAAGATGTTTGAGAGGAAAGATAGGGTGCGTCTACACTTACAAATTAAGTCGACTTAAGGAGGCTTAAATCGACTTAATTTACTACGCGCCTACACTGGATTTTCCTTAATTCAACTTAAGCTGCTCCTTAAGTCAAATTAAGGAAAAGTTAGTTCAAATTAATAACACCTCATATTAATTCGAACTAGCGCTTAAGACAACTTTATTAAGTCGACTTAAGCCAGTGGAGACACAGAGTAGTGCCTAGTTGGACCTTTTTAAGTTGACTTAAAATGTTAAGTCAACTTAATAAGGCCAAAAAGGGGACACGTCTACACTCAAAAAGTTAAGTCGACTTCTGTTAAGTCGACTTAATAATGTCCACTTTAAGTCGACTTAAAGTCAACCTTATTAAGTTGACTTCATAAAGTCGACCTAACTTTTCAAGTGTAGACATAACCATAGGCAAGGGTGGAGTTCAGTTGCAGTTTACTAGTATAAAAGTTTTTCCCAATATCTTTCTTTAAAGATTATCATAACTTCATATCCAGTCAATTAGATTCAATTGACTAGATATACAAAATGTTGAGCATCTATTAAAAAGTTAAAAATGGTACCTAGACATACATTTTACACCTCCACATCAGTTTTCATGCCCCTACTCAAATGAAGAGAGACTCTCAGGGTATGTCTACACTTGCACCTTAGGTCAATTTAACAATGCTTAAATCGACCTACGGAATGCTGCGTCCACACTGGGCACTTCCTTAAGTCAACTTAACCGCTTCCTTAAGTCGACTTAATAACTATCCTTCTGAAGGTCGACTTAACACCTAAGTCAACCTTATTAGGTTGACTTAAAGCCAGTGTGGATGGGGAATAGCCCTAAATTGACCTAACTGGACTCAGGCTGGAGAGAAGGGGAGAGCCATGGCTGGAGAGAAGGGGAGAGCCTTGACTGGGGAGAAGGGGAGCCACGGCCAGGGGATCAGGCTGGGGAGAAGGGACACAGGAGTCGGGCTGTGCGGGTGTCTGTGAGAGGTGCACGGGTGTGCAGTGGCCCCTGAGCCGCCACGCACCCATGCAGTTTAGAGGGAACATAGCTCCAGGCCCCCACAACACTCCTCCGTCAACCTAGCACCTGCCAGTGTGGACACAGGCAGTCGACCGGAGTGTTTAGTGTGGATGCTCTAAGTCGACTTAATAAGGTCAACTTTAAGTCGACTTTAAGTTGACCTTGTTAAGTCGACTTAAAAGAGCCTCTAGTGTAGACATAGCCTAAAAGCTGATGTAAATCCCTAAACGTCATATCATGCGACTAATCTAGCACCTGCCTAAAATACCTAAAATACATAGAGAGTCGGCAGAGATAGGAATCAATGTACACAAAATAAAATTTAAGAAAATGTGTGGACAAATTCCTTCAGATTGATGAAGAATGTAAATATGATACATTAGGTTGCTGAAAGTTTAAAATACACTCAAAATTAATGGATTTACCCAGAGTATAGTTTCTAAAATGCCACTAGCAGGCAAAATTAATTATCAGTTATAGTGTTAAGAAGACAACAGAGTCTTGTGGCACTTTTAAAGACTAACAGATTTATTAATCGCATGAGCTTTCGTGGGAGAAAATCCCACTTCGTCAGACGCTTTGAAGATAGGAAAGTTACAGAGTGGGAGGAAATTAAATGCAGGGGAGTGTATGACATAGCATCAGGTCAGGCTGTAACAGCAAATCAAAATAGGTGTTAGGATTCAAAACACTGGGGAACAGCACATAGAGGAGGGGGAGGTCAATTCACTTGATGTAATGCGAGAAAAATCCATAGTCCCTGTTTAACCCCAAGACAACAGAGTCAAATTTGCATATAAGTTCGAGTTCTGCAGACTCTCTTTGAAGCTGTGATTTGTTATTCATCAGTTTCAACACAGCTATTAACAAGTCGTTGAGGGAGTGAGCAGGGAGATTAAAGTGTTCCCCTACAGGTTTTGCAGTGTTGCAATTTCTGATGTCAGATTTGTGTCCATTGATTCTTTGGCGCAGAGACTGTCCTGTCTGTCCAATATATAAGGCAGAGGGGCATTTCCGGCACATGATGGCATAAATCACATTGGTGGATGAGCAGGTGAACGAACCCTTGATGGAGTAGGTGGCATGATTAGGCCCTGTGATGGTGTCATCAGTGTAGATATGAGGGCAAAGTTGGCAGCGTGGTCTGCTGCAGGGCTGTGTTCCTGCTTTAGTGTTTCTGCTCTGTGATCTGTAGTTGCTGGTAAGTATCCTTTTAAGATTAGGGGGTTGTCTGAAAGCAAGGAGAGGTCTGTCTCCCAAGGCTTGAGAGAGTGAGGGATCATCTTGTAAAATAGGCTGTAGATTTTTGATGATGTGTTGAAGAGGTCTGGCTTGGGGGTTGTAGGTGATGACCAGTGGCGTTCTGTTGTTATTTTTCATGGGCTTCTCCTGCAGTAGTTGACTTCTGGGTACCCGTCTGGCTCTGTCAATTTGTTTCTTCACTTCTGTGGGTTTGTACTGTAGTTTTAAGAATGCCTGGTAGAGATCCTGAAGGTGTCTGTCTCTGTCTAAAGGGTCAGAGCAAATGCGGTTATATCTTAGGGCTTGACTGTACACAATGGATCGTGTGGTGTGTCGAGGATGGAAGCTCGAGGGATGTAGGTAACTATACCGATCAGTAGGTTTGCGGTATAGGGAGGTCTTTATGTGTCCATCGCTAATTTGCACTGTAGTGTCCAGAAAGTGGATCTCTTGTGTGGAGTGTTCCAGGCTAAGTTTGATTGTGTTGTGGAAATTGTTGAAATCTCTGTGGAATTCTTCAAGGGCATCTTTACCATGGGTCCAGATGATGAAGATGTCATCAATATAGCGTAGGTAAAGTAGGGGTGCTTTGGGATGAGACGTGAGGAAACGTTGTTCTAAATCAGCCATAAAGATGTTGGCATATTGTGGGGCCATGCAGGTACCCATGGCAGTGCCACTGACTTGAAGGTATAGATCATCTTCAAATCTGAAATGGTTGTGGGTGAGTACAAAGTCACAGAGGTCAGCCACAAGTTTAGCTGTGTCATCATCCTGGATGGTTCTTCTAATAGCTTGTAATCCATCCTTGTGGGGAATGTTAGTGTAAAGAGCCTCTACATCCATAGTGGCTAGGATGGTATTTTCTGGAAGACCATCAATGGATTGGATTTTTCTCAGGAAATCTGTAGTGTCTCTCAGATAGCTAGGTGTGTTGATAGCATAGGGTCTTAGGCATGAGCTCATGATTGTAATGTAATACATTGCAACACAGTTGTTACTCATGGCAACACCAGCACAGCAAATTCCTTTGTATGCAAAGTGCAGCCTATTCTATGTTAATGGTAAATACTATTGTAGGGATATTGCAAAAGAGATTGGAAATTTCAGTGCTACAGGGAATTACATCGGTGGGAAATAATTCCTTAGCAATTTACACCAGTTTAGATTCATATAAAGGATCAATCAATTTTTCCCCATTGTCACATGAAATATTTTTTAAAAAGAAAGATGCCTCAAGAGATCGATATTACAAGTAAAACATGCACATTCACCCACTACCAAACTTGTGTTCATCAGAATCTCTAACTATAAATATATATGGTGTCACCTGAGGTAATTCATATTATGGAGGGTCTTGACAGCAATTCAGATGAATTCACACAAAATGACATGGAACAGTGCAACAAATGGCTCAGCATTGTGCAAGGCACTCTAGATATGAAATTACAGGGTTTAGAATGTTTAGCCACTTGAGAGAGTTGATTGGCTGAACATCGCTAAGTGCTTTATAATAGCTCTGTTTGTTTCTTCAAATGTAAAAGACCCATAGTAGTTGGGCCTTGTAGGTTAGAGCGGGCAATTAAGATCTTTTTCACAAGTTGAAAACCCTATAAATTGAATATACTGTACAATGGGGTACGTTGTTTATTGAATTTTATTTAAGTTGTTTTGAACTTGAATTGTGTTCTTCTGTTATTTGTTAACAGGATTTGTATGCAGACCTCCCACGTGCTACTTAATACAATATACCTCATATTGTACTGTGCCTCTCTGTTCCGTTAATCAGGATTTCATTAGTACTTGTTTTGTAGTTTCAAGCAATTTCAGGGCTGATGAAAGTTAAACAAATGGCATTAAGAACCATTCATTTTGGGTACAGGAAGTGTACAAGTTCCATCTTACCAGTGCTCCTCCAACTAACTTGCAATATCTCCATTATTCCAGCCTCATCCCTTTGTAGCAAGAATTGCCAATCTTTTATTATCTTAGATGCAGACATACATACACTGAGGGCCAGAAGGGGTTAGAAATGTATTTTCCTTTTGACCTTAGCAGTAATTGAACCTGGATCTCCAGAAGTATTGATGCCCTGATCGATTATACCATCAGGCTGCGTCTACACTTGTAAATTAAGTCGATTTAAGCTTGCTTAAGTCGACTTAATTTACCCTGCGTCTACACTACAGTTTGCTTAAGTCGACTTAAGGAAAAAAAAGTCGACTTAATGAAAATTAAGTCGACTTTATTAAACCACCTTTCTACTAGACCTAAGACTTAATTCGACTTTTTAAAGTCGAATTAAGCCAGTGTAGACGTGGGGTAGCCCTAAGTCGACTTAGGGCTACCCCAGGACTACACCAATGCCCTCCCTGCCGGGTGGAGGTACTGGGGGAGCCTGGCATGCCCCCCAGAAAGGGCAGGGCAGAGCCCTGTGTGACGCTGTCTGGATTTAGGGAAGCATTTATGATATTATTATCTATCCATATATCCTAAATGCAATAATCCATAGGAGCTATGTCTTGTCTGGTATCAATAGAAAGATAGTAATTTGCTGGGAATGATTATATAGTTTATGTCTAGGAATTGTATTTGGATTAGAAGTTAGTTTAGTTAGGAATTTGGTGTTATATCTATACTTTAACTTGTGTGATTTTATGGAAATGTCTGAGAGAGGCGTCTGTGTAAAACCATTGTGTCCTTAATGTTAAGGAATGTGCCAGCTACAATGGGCCCCGGGAGTATCCTGATGAGCCATTAAGGACATAAGAAATACAACCATTTTAAGTGTAGACACACTAAATTGACTTAACTAAGTCGACTTAAAGTCGACTTAGTTAAATTCGACTTAAAATTACAAGTGTAGACATAGCCTCAGTATCTATCCCTTGGACTCAAATTTTCCAATAGTGATGGAATTTTTTTATGTAGCAATGATTTACTTAAATAGAGATGGCACCCTTGTCTATATTCTCTGGGACAGTCATACAACACTTACAAAATTGTGGTGACAGTTAATTTTCTATCAGCTGAATTCTACTAGGTTACATTACTACAAGTTATAGCTCAGGACTGTGATAATGTCTGTTGTACATGTGGTATAATTAGAGAGCCTGACACTCACTAGCTCTTAAATGTTTAGTTATATTCTCATTTTACTATAAGCTAAAATGCCACTCTTCAGAAATCTGAGCTTGTGAGGGAAGATTTGGACAGACTGTATAAACAATGGATTTCAAATTTTTAACAAGTTCTGATATCCAAGACTAATTTCACCAATAACACTGTTCATCTGGCCTGAAATCTAGATTTAACTTGCTCACAGACTAAAATTAGCTTAGTCCATCAGAGCTAGTACCTGAGGCTAGCTATGTCCAGGGGCAGTCTAAGGGATTCCGAGACCACCAGCAAAAGTCAAGGATGGGGCCCCTCATACCACGTGGGGGGCCCCATCCTTGACTTTTGCACCCCCTTGGTGTGGCCCCCACCAGTCCCACTGCCGCCCCCCTCACAGCTTTGACGGGGGTCCACGCCACAGGCCCCTGTTCCCCCTCCATCCCCCCAGCCCCCTGCTGGCCTCTCCGGGGGCCACCACAGGTCCACTGTCCCCTCCAGGACCCCCGTGGTACAGCCCCGGCACCCACACTGGCTTTGCTGGCGTCGCTACCAAGTCCCTGTCCAGCCTCTCCTAGGCTCCAGCCGCAGCCTCTGTCCAGCCCTTGCCAGCCTCTCAAGGGATGCCCTGGCCCTGCTGCCGGGTCCCTGCTTCCCATGCCAACTTGCTGGGGCCACCACCAGGTCCCCAGCCACCCTCCTGCATCCGGCCTCTCCGGGACTCCTGCTGTGGGCCCCTCCCGCCCCGCAGCTGCGGCTTGGGGGCCCTTCGCCCTGCGGGGCCCTGGGCAGTTACCCCACCTGCCCACCCGCTAAGACCACCTATGGCTATGTCAATGACTGGTAAGCATCGTTTAGGGTTGAATAAAGATCTTAATCAGTGACCAAGGAACAAAATTGAACAAAGGAAAAAATTACACTAAGAAACCTTCATACACATCTAAGAAACATTTTGTAACTATGAAGTTTATTAGACTTTGAAATAGTTTCCCAAGGGAAGTGATAGAAGTCTCATCAATTGAGCAAACTAGAATGGATAATATTCTGTGGAAAAGAATCCTGCAGTGGCAAGTATAGACAATATGACTTTATAATCTCAGGATAGTCTATGCTGCTTGGGTAGATGTACCAGAGCTAGTTTTCATCTAGTTACCTCAGGTTCAGGATCAGTGAAGCACTGGCACCCCAGTCTTCAGCATGGACTAGCCTTGTGAAAAACTGCCCAGGTTTCCAATGGGTTCATGCAGCTGACAGTGAAGCTCACACTGCTTTACTGAAGCAGTTACAACGTGAATCCGGGACCTGAGATGACTATATTAAAACCAGCTTGGGTATGTCAGCTTGAGCTGTAAAAATAGCCAATGATTGAATTCTATACATTTCCATAGTAATTTCTATCTCTTTCTCTGACGGGCCAGATGTTCAGCCCATGTAAATTGGCACAGCACCATTGACTAGAATGAAACTATGCCAATTGAGAATCTGACCTGATTTCTACAACGACTGAAGGTGTGTGCATAAGGGTGAGATTCTGAAATCCTTGCTTCCACTGAGTAGCATCCTCCTCCTTGAGCAGCTCTAATGACTTCCGATGAGTATTGTCCACTTAACGTAAGTAAGGATATCTGAATCTCGCCTTATGTAATTATAGTTTAAACTTTGATAACAGTATTAAATTAGGGCCCAAACCTCTCTACTGTGACTGGTATTCACCATTACTTTGATGGAACTATTCACTTTAGGATACTTAATTGAGGAAGTGTTCCAGGAACTGGCTCATAACTCTCATATCACACAAATCATGTAGACTGCTAATGATAATATAAAGATATACGTCAGTACCATCTACAGTACCTGATCACACATTTGCTTTGCCATGTTTCCTTTTTATTCCCATCTAGTTTCTAACAATAATCATATATGCCATTAAATTACTGATTCTTAGCCTTTTCAGATGCAATTAAGCTGTTTAACACAAAAGGAATTGAAAACACTTGCCACTATAGCAACAACATAATTATTTGCTTTTCAAATACTGTAGAAGTGTATATTTGTGTTGATCAATAGACTTGATTTCTGTCTTCTTCTTCTTCTTCTTCTTCTTCTTTTTTTTGGGGGGGGGGGCGGGGGGTAAATGTTGCCAAGGTTAGAAAGCAGCTAAAAACACAACTGTATTAGTCAAAATCTTTGCTAATGTGTGATTTTGACAAACTGAGTTTGAAATAACAACATCAGAATATCTTAAGAACAATATATAACTCAATTTCAGATATTGAAATAAAAGGAAGCATGTGTGCAAAGGGAGCCTGTTCCAAACAGATTCCCATAGGAGTTTTGAGTGTTTAAGCCAAACAAGCTATTATGCAAAGGGAGAGGGGGAGGAAAGTGAAAACAAGAACTGTTCTAGAGCAAGTCTCAAACCAGGTTTGCACCAGACTAGAAGACTTATTGATTAAAAAGCCAAATAAGTATGCTATATAGCCACATATACAGTAAAAAAAGGAAGGGCCCACTCCATTAAAATCAATTAACCTGGCCTCATGGCCCCATAAAACCCACAGAGCCTAATAATTTGAGGAATTTAGAAATAGTAATACTAATCTCATCTTTCTATAAAGAAAATATAAGGTTAGTTGCTACCATTTTTCTTTGCGAAGATATTCTTGCAAATGCAAAATAATCATTAATGTTGGAATTTTGGCACTAACTTAACCAAAAAATCAAAGGCCATTTATAATCCCCACTACAGACAACAGTCCTTACTTGTCCTTTAGGCTCATTGCAAACCCAGGCTAAAGGCCTTATTTTTCAGAAAAGCCTGAATCAGTTTGTGCTGGCAGTGAATGGTCTTGGGTTATGTCTACACTGACAATTTAAGTCGACTTAAGGAGGCTTAAGTCAACATAAATTAAGCCACATCCACACTAGGCTTTCATTAAGTCGACTTAAGAAATTCCTTAAGTCGACTTTATAACTACCACTCATTAGGTTGACTTAACCATTAAGTCAACTTAAGGACAGTGTGGACATGGATAACCCTTAAGTCGACTTTATTAAGTCGACTTAAGGATGGTTAGGTTGACTTAACAAAGTG
>ML685888.1:227369-329257 GCA_007922175.1 Pelusios castaneus | reverse complement strand
ACTTTATTAAGTCGACTTAAGGATGGTTAGGTTGACTTAACAAAGTGGACTAAGTAGACTTAAAGTTAAGTCAATTTAGTCCACTTTGTTAAGTTGACTTTAATAAGGTCGACTTTAAGTCGACCTTATTAAAGTTGACTTAACAAAGTCAACCTAACTTTTCCTAGTGTAGACATAGCCTTTGGTTCTAGGCTGGTGACTCTAGTGCAGTGGTCTCCAATCTTTTGCCAGCAGATGGCACACCACTTATTGGTTTTAATGGCGACTGCCGTTCAGGAGTCGGTTGCAATTGACCAGTTTGGGACTACTGCTCTAGTGCTTCTGCAAGCTCCCTCAGAGTCATATGCCTGCAGCTCAGCTGGTTGCTCTTCTGAGCAGACACCACTGTGACCTCCAAGGACTTGGAATGATGTCCCAATAAAACAGTGAACTAAACACGAGATTGCGAACAAGAAACTCCTGCATTCTAATCCCAGTTCTGATATTAACGCTCTGTGTAGCCATGCTTGAGTTCTTTTAAATTTCTGCCTTTGTTCCCCAACAAGAACATAAGGACAATATTGCTTACCAACCTCAACGAGGTTTGGGGAAAGGTAGAAAAAGCTATGGCAATTAATATTTTAAAGACCTTTGTAAGTGTTAATATTCAACAGAATGCAAGTAGAACCTTCCACTCAGATTCCCAGCATAAATGTGGACAATTGTTTTTACAAACACTTGTCCAGAAAGCCAAGAATAGTAACATTTCAGCAGCAGCCTCTACCAGCACACCTTTAAGGACCCGGTCCTGCAGTTCTACAGACACAACCGGTATATTCTCAAAGGCAAAGATTGTACAATCAGACCATCCATCAATGGATAACTTCCAAATGTGGAAGAAATGAAGAGTGACAAGATACACAAATGATGATGTGACAAAGAAAATACAATCATCATGGATCAGATCCTGAGACCCTTATGCAAACTGAGTAACACCTTTACTCCATGATTAACATTGTTGATCTGTCCTACTCTATTTTAAAATACATTAAATATCATTGATAATTATTTGTGACATGATGTTACCAGCCGCCCTCAGCCCTATTCTAGGACAATGGCCTCCTCAACATTTTTGTCCTTCTTCAGACAACTCAGCTGGGCTAATGCCAGGCTTGCAGGCATCCATCTCTATTTAGCTAAATCATCATGACAGCTCTGGAAAATACTATATGTAACCCTTCTACCAGTTGAAGATGGCAGTAACAAGGGGCCAGGTTCAATATCTGTGGATTCCTTTTGAACAAAGAACACATAAGTATCTCAAACTCCCACATAGTAACCTGAGACAATTACACACAATCCTTTGGGTGCTTCTAGGGACAATACTTCCTGCTATATGCTGCACCCCACATAAACCCTTGTGGTATGATCTGTGTATCATTCATGTTCACCCTTAAAATATAACTTTGTAGTTGCCTGATGCAAAGTATGTCTGTAAGGTGTTTTTGGAATGCTCATGACATAGTGAACATTACTGTTACGGTAGCATATTTCCTGCAATATCATACATATGTGCTGATATGAAACTCTGCCATGTCATGTCCCCAAATGTATATCTCACCTGGCTTGAATGGATGCAGACATCCAGTGCAGGCATGCATGCAGGAACAATGGACTGGCCTAAGCACCCATGAGCACTTAGGCTCAAGGGCTATGTCTACACTGGGGAATTTAGGTCGACTTAAATAAGTCAACTTTAAATCGACCTTATTAAGTCGACTTAGAGAGTCCACACGGGACTCCTAAGTCGACTTAAAGTGGGGCTTACTAACTCGACTTAGAGAGTCTATACTAGACTCTCTAAGTCAACTAGTTTGGTCAAGGGAGAGCCAGCCCCACATAGGGTTGGCTCTCCTTGGGGCAGCAAGCCCCTGAGCAGTCCGGGGTAGACGGAAGCGTGGACCTCCCTTCTGCCCCGGACCACTCGGCTCCCTTCTGCTCGGGATTTCTCAGGTCTCAGGCAGAAGGGAACCCTTCTAGCCAGGACCCAAGTGGTCCCGGCCAGGAGGAAGAGCGGGAGATCCGCACTCCAGCTGCCAGCTGCTGAGCAGCTGGACCTGCACTCCAGCTGCTGAGCAGCCGGCAGCTGAAGCACAGGGTTTCCTTCTCTCAGGACCGCGCTCCAGCTGCTGAGCCGCTGGCAGCTGGAGTGCAGTCCTGGGGAGAAGGAAGCCCCATGCTCCAGCTGCCAGTGGCTCGGCAGCTGGAACACAGATCCCTGGGAGAAGGAAGCATGGGGCTTCCTTCTTGCTGGGACCGCTCAAGTGAGAAGGAAGCCCCGCCATCCCGGTGAAAAGGAAGCCCTGCGGTCCCTTCTTGCCGGGACCTGAGCAGTGCCGGCGAGGAGGAAGCTCCCTTGCCCTGTGCCCTAAGTCAACTAAGGGCGTCCACACAGCTTAAGTCGACTTAAAAAGTCGACTTAAGCTTCAAAGTCGACTTTATATGAGGTTTTATAAAGTCGACTTTGAATTTCCTTAAGTTGACTTAAGCAGCAGCTTAAGTTGACTTAAGGAAATGCTAGAGTGGACGCAGAGTAAATTAAGTCAACTTAATTTACTAGTGTAGACGCACCCAAGGGAAGGGAATCACACCCATTGCCAGACATGGACGATCACCTGGTCTAAGAAACTTGTTAAAAGAAAGAGGCACCTTTGTCTAGGGGCTGTCCCCTGGAATCCATCTTCTAAGCAACACCAAAGACTGAGAACCTACTCACAAGAAGGGGGAAGGGTTCTGGTTGCAGGATCCAACACAAACAATCTGGGGGTAAGCCAGCATCATAGAAAGAAACTGGAATATTAATCTTAGTTTAGCATATGAGTTACCTTTTAGTTAATTGTGATAAACTTCTTGATTTATTGTTAATCTTTGGATTTATATTATTCTGATTTATAATCACTGAAAATCTTACTTTATTCATTAAATTTATGCTTGTTTTATCTGAAGCAGCACATGTGGAGTGAATGTGTACAGAACCCTCACCTGTAATGACAGAGCTGGTGCATATCAATTTCTTTGATAAATTGATGGACAAGTGTAAATGAGCTTGCAGATCGTAGGGGGCAGCACTGAACCCTGCAAGATGGTAGTTTGCAGGGTTGCATCTGGGACTAGGGATTTTTTCTGGGGGTCTATCCCAAGAGTAGCTAGCCAGAGTGCTCTTCCACTGGGTGATGGATCAATTACATACAGGAGTCTGGGCATGAGCTGACCCAGGAGTAGGATTCACACAGCAGTGCAGTGTAAGTCAGACCCCAGGAGTGGAGAATTGGGATGACACAGCTGCACACCAGTCTATATTACAAGAGGGGAACATTACACTTCTGCTCTCTCAAGACAGGAATTAGTATAGGAAAGAAACTTAGTAAAAGGAGAAAGTAACCCAGCATTAACTTGAGAAAACACTGCAAGCAAGTTCCATCACCATAAAACCACAAGCAAAAACAGCCACCTCAGAATATGTTGGTCAGTTTCCTTTTGCCTCAAGTTCTTAAGTCCTGAAACTACAAGTTCCTTTAATATGCCCCTCCCTTCATAGCACCCTAGTCACAGCAATTGTCCTTGGTCAGAGAAGACTCAAATGTTCAGAGGTCTGTCTGTGGAGTTCACCACCCATCCTGGATGGGGAAGAGGGAGAGAAGGCACATTGCTCACTCCACCATTCATGTTGCTGGCCAGACACCATTCCACCAGCCTCTTTCCACTCCACCTTGTTGACTCCATATCTCTCCACCTCTCTGCCAATCACATACATTGAACTCCCACCATTTAACACAACTCTCAGTAATTTTAGCTGTTAGTGGGGGGGCCTCACTTTCAATGCACACTAGGCAACCTCTTGCATCAGAGACATTATCCCAATGTAAGTCTAATGCTTAAACCTAGTTATCAGTGATTTCAGCTGAATGGAGAGTAACAAGAATCATCAATGAATCTTAGTCAGCTCTCTTATTACACAGAGAAAGAATCAAAGAGCACCTAGACTGCTAAAACAAGCCTCACACTCCCTCAATGTCCACTAGACATCCTCTGTCTAGCTTTGTTGACGGTGAGTCCCTCAATCAGGGTATGCCAAGCACAGTTCTGTTACCCTTCATTCACACAGCAAGAATAACAATCCTTTAGAACCTCTGCCCTAATAACAGGGTGACTTGTGATCCAACACCAGACAAAAGTGATCATTTGGGCAAATCAGTCCCATAATGCTGAGTAGCTAGGGAGGGTGGGTGTGCCTGTGCAAACAAGGTTGGCTGCTGAATCCTATTCCACAGCTCATCACTAAATGTTAGGGGAGAGCTCATTCAGACCCTGCTTACATATATAAATGCAAAGTATCATTATTTACCCTAATTTGCCACCACAAACTTCACCATTTTTATTTCCAAGTACAAAGCGAACTTTTTTGACCTTGCTTTCAATAATAAAAAAATAGCACAGTAGACATGACATGAATATGTATACATATCTTTTTTTAATCTCATGTAACTTTTCCCCCAGGGACTAAAAGGAGAAAAAGATCCACTCATGACAGGTGTTAGTAAAATCACTTAGAACACTTGTGTGAGGTGCCGAGGTACCACAGTGGTGAGGGTGGCCTAGAAATGTGTGTAGAAGAAAACAGAATCATCATATCTACTAAGCTCCATTTCTCCCATCACAAGGCTGGAACTGTCATAACTATAATCTCCAGTTGTATCACTGAAGCCTCAACTTCATATTCAGAAGAAACTATTTTAAGATATTGTTTAAAAATTGTTGTTCCAAAGAACTTGCCTATCAACTGTAGATGGGACCAAACTATTTTAAATGGTGTTTAAAACATATGTTTAGAGAATAGTCTAGTACTAGTCTTCATGAAATACTTTAGCAACTGTCCACACTGACCAGGCACATAGTATTCACACTGTTTGGGTATAAACCAATTTTACTCCATGGTTAGAAAGCAGATGCATCAACTGATTTCTCTCTAGTATACATGGTTTCCTAGGCTATGTCTACACTAGAAAAGTTAAGTCGACTTTGTTAAGTTGACTTAATAAGGCCAACTTTAAGTCCACTTAAAGTCAATTTTATTAAGTCCGACTTAACAAAGTCAACTTAACTTTTCTAGTGTAGACATAGCCCCATGTCGACCTTATTAAGTCAACTTAACGCTTTAAGTCAACTTAATAAGGTCGATTTAGGCGCTAATCCCCATCCATCCTGGCTTTAAGTCGACTTAAGGAGTCGACTTAAGACTTAAGTCGACCTAAAACGAGGTATTATTAAGTCGACTTAAGCTTTCCTTATGTTGACCTAAGTTGCCAGTGTAGACGCACCCCTAGAGGTTTTTGCTCAGACAAATACAAAAGCTGAGAATGATCAATTGTGGATAAGAGTTAACTCTTACTTTTAAAGATATATGAAGTACCGTAGGTTAAAAATGTGTAATGATCTATGAAATATGGAACATTTGTTGGCCCTTGAAACTCAGAATTTGCTTGGGGCTTCAAATTGCTTAATCAGCTGCAGAAGCTAGAGAAACTGAAAGCCTTTGCTCTCACTCTCTGTGACGTGTTTCCAGGAGAAGAACTCCGTTTCAATAGTCCCCATACCTTGGAGGACCGTTTCTAAATGGCATGAAGCCATCACATCCCCATGCCGCATATGGAATCACATGTGGAAATCAACTGGAAGTACCTGGCTGCCATTTTGCAGCAATGCTATTCACGCCTTGTTAAGTGCCCATCAGAATCTAAGCCTCTTTTTTTCCTTCATAAACCCCTATCTTCCAAATTTTATGATGCAAGTTAAAAGAAATGCTTTAGGTAATATCTTGTCATGGAGGGTTAAATTTCAAGACCGTATTCTTTGTATCTAAGGGCTTGTCTATAAAAGGATATTAACCACAGTAGTTATCGCAGAATAAACTATTCGGTGATAGCTGTACCCTAATAACTCCCTGTGTGGATACTCTATTCTGGAATAAAAGTGACTTTATTTCAGAATAATTCCTCTGCTGTAGAATAGCTTATTCCTCTAGAGCTATGCCTGTCAATTTCCCTATGTATGCAAGCATGTTTCAGAGGGAACATCCACTTGGACATTTTTACCCATGCACTGAAAAAAAAGTGTTTCATTGATAGAATTGCTTTAATGCAGGAAATTAAAATTAGTAAGCAATTCATTCATAATATGGCCCACTTGCATTTGGTGTTTTATTAATTATTACTGCAGAGCCAAAGATATTGCAAGTTAACAATCTGCTACTTCACATTTGCAGTAAATGATATTGACACATTTGTGGAAAGAATTTTGCTTGAAACACTGTCACACTGTAGCTAAATGTATAAATGCATGATAAATCAGAACCCTCTCGAGTCTAGTACTTAAATAATATGACTTAATATAGATATAGAGGATATAGATATATACTCACACAAAAATAGAGATTTAAACCACTAGACTGGAAAGACTGCAAGCTGTTCCAGTCTGTCAGAGACATGATACATGTTTTGAAAAACTGCCTGTTTGCCCAAGAGACCATAAATTGGAAGGCAATAGATTAAAAGAGTGAATTTTTAAAATCTTTCTTGTGAATATTGTCCCTAAGAAAAGGGAAATTATAAAAAAAAAAGTTACAAATAAATAATACTGAAGTTTGTGTCTAGGTGAGAAAAGTTAATGGGAAGTTCTGATGTTGGGCCTCACATCATAGTTCCTCTTATTTTTTCCCTCCTCCCCATTTTGCATTTCCCAGTTCCCACAGAATGTTAGGAGCTACTGGAGGAGAATTAGCCTTTCAATGGATTCCTTGCCTTTTGTCAGTTTCAATCAACTGCTTATTATAATTCAAACATTTAATTTGGAATTTAATAATTTGGGTCACTTAAATATAAGTGATTGCCTGCAGACCATACATCATTAAGCATTTTATCCAGCATAGGTTTAAATTAAGTGTTGGGTCTTCCAACACTTCCTTTGGGAATCTAATAAAAAAGTGGCAGACACTTGTGGAAATTAATATTATAACTCTTTTCACCTGTTTAAAACATTTTAATATTTAATGTAATTGTTAATAATCGCTAGAATGAGATGAATAATTGGCAGTTAACAATGTATTAAACTAACCTGACCACTTTTAATGTTTTCAGAATGTCCAAGAGGAGATCCAGATTTTCTTGAATTTATTCACCTCATTTTTTTCCATGCTTGATTTCTCTTTGGATTGATTACAGGTTTGGATGAGGATTGACTAGGAGAGTAGAAATAGGAACATCATGGTTTAACTGTGATTGGTCAAATCAGTCACATGATATTACATCTGCTACCTGCCTGGATGAGCATAATGCTTTCAACAGGGTTTTGAGCCTCTTCGGAAGTAGTAGCAAATAATAGGATTAGGGAAATTTAGAACATTTAATTTTTTTTCCCCTTTTTAGACACACACATCTTTCCCAAGGCATCATACCTGGAAAAAACATTAGCTTTCTGTCAAATATATTGTCTGGAAACTGAGCTCAAGTTTAATTCTCTTTCATCACATCCACATAAAGTTATCATGGATATATGCAAGCCCCTTGAAGAAATGAGAAAGGTACGGATCATTGTCTGGATTATTTAATTGCCCTCAGTGTATTACACAGGCTATGATTCCCATCTAAAATATATCTAGTATACTGTATTTACCAGTCTGCAAATTTCTCTCATTGCCACCGTCATTGATATAAAGTGATTATGTGTGTCCTATCCTAATTGTAAAAAGCACGGTCACACTCTATCTATGTCCAGAGCATTTACATTTCTGGTGAAATCCACGCTTGTGTGGCGAGCCAACACAAGAGGCATATACACTACTTTTTGCGCCAAAGTAAGACTATATATTGGTCCTCTGCATAGGATAGAATTTCACCCTCCATTAATATTTATACAAGTAAAGCCTATTTGCTCAAGTCTTTGTTGAAAGTAAGTACGAAAGGAGCATGAACATTAAAGTCAAGCAAATATTCACAGAAAATACTTTGAAATATTTGTCTAGCGCTAATGATTAAGCAACTGACATGTCAAACAGTTGCCACACAGTACATATTCACTGTTTTCTTGGCAGTTGAAAGGAACCTAATGCATTTTGGTGCAAAATGTGGATGTTTTATTAACATAACAAGCTTTTTATGTGTTATTAATTAAATGTAAAAAAAAAATTATTCAATACGAATGTTTTGATAAAAATCAAATATTTGTAATTGTATCCCAGACTGGCACACTGGGCTCATGAATCTGTTTAAATGCTATAATACCTATGGAGCTGACTGCAAGGTTGCAGCTGTAATATTACAGATGTCTATCTGATTTTTAACTTTAAAATAATGGGTTATTTCTCTTAATTTTGATAAGATCATCAAATAAGTAATACTATTTTTCTTGGGAGTTTTACCCTCCCTATAAAATAAGGAATATTTTAATGAAAAAATAATAAGATACATGCCTGTTATAATTAATAACAATTTGGATCTGTTATCCTCCTAGTTAGCAATGTGAACTGCATCTTAAATTGAAAGACTACTTCTCTTCTACTCATGACTATGCAGACCACCACTCCTTTACTTCATGCTAGCATTACAACCATGTGAAACTACAGCAATATTCTTACATAGATATTTCATGTTAGAAAAAGCATTTATTATATTTTAGCTGTCTTTTAATGCAATTTACAAAGTGGAAACAAGGAGCGCCAGCACCATGTGGCCAATAATCCACAAAACATGCTGCTAAATGTCTGTCTTACTAAAACTGAATGAATACAGCCTATTTTTTACATTTTATTCATCTGTGAATAAATAGTAGCTGCTAGCCTGAAAGCTTCACTTCTTGGTTTGTGTCAGTTTC
The DNA here is from genome assembly GCA_007922175.1 of Pelusios castaneus. Lineage (NCBI taxonomy): Eukaryota > Metazoa > Chordata > Testudines > Pelomedusidae > Pelusios > Pelusios castaneus. The sequence continues at coordinate 320,353 of ML685888.1, read as the reverse complement.
ATTTTCTCATTCTCTTGCTCTAATACAAATGCTTTTGTGTTTATGTTTCTGATCTTCTATAGTAGGGTTTAAATTTCCCCCATAAAAGGGTACATTCGCCATTAATGTTAGAGAGGGCCAGAAGACCCCATTCCAGAGATATTAGAATTTTAAAAATGGCCTTTTAGAGGAACACAGGAAGGAATTCCAAAGAATTAATAGTTGGATGGGTGTAATGCCTGGTGGCCAAGACAGGCTAGGGAGTGATCCACAGCAGCAGACAAGCATGCACAAGCCGCTAGGCAGTTGGCAGATCAATCCATATTGAAGACAGTCCAGGGCAACCACTGGTGCTCTTGCATAGGTCAATAGCTGAAAGATCCAATACAAGTGTTCAGGTCAGAGGGTTGGGGATACAAGGTTAGGCAAGGCAGTAACCAGCCATCAATGGTTTGTTTCTCAGACAGCTTCCTCTTCCTGTTGCATAATCACTTTATATAGTGCAGGCACCCAGCCTTTAATAGTGTAGGCAGCCTGCCCATCCAATGAGTGATGTGGCTGCTGTGTGCCTGTAGGCCTTTAGCACTAAGGCTCTTGGTCAGGAGCACAATCATTGGCTATGTCTACACTTGTTAATTTAAGTAGACTTAGAATGTCTACACTCAAAAATTAAAGGGGACCCTGCCAAATCGACTTAGAGCGTTCACACTGGATGCCTAAGTTGACTTGTAGGGGCTAGGTGGACCTCGGGATGGTCCACAGTGGCAGGGGGGGCACCCCTTGCCAAGTGCCAGGGGGCTCAGCATTTGCCCCATTGTACCTGGATACAATGGGGGCTGAGCAGGACAGGGACACTAGCAGGGCATAGGAGCAGGGTGGGCAGGGCTGTATCCTGCCCTATGGGGGGGGGAGGCGGGCATGCCAGGCTCTGCCTGTTCCAGCCACCCTGGCAGGGAGGGCAGTGGGGAGCCCTGGAGCCCTTTAAGTCAATTTAAAGTCGATTTAGGGCTAATCTGCATCTACACTGGCTACACTTTGCCAGTAAAGTCGACTCTAAAGTAGGTTTTATAAAGTCGACTTTAATTTTCCTTAAATTGACTTAAGCTGCTGCTTAAGTCGACTTAAGGAAAATGTAGTGTAGACGCAGATTAAATTAAGTCAATTTAAGCAAGCTTAAGTTGACTTAATTTGTACGTGTAGACGCACCCATTCAGTGCAGTGATGTGGCTATGGATGCCATCTAAGGGCCTGGCATGCCCGTGGCTCAATGCTGAGTACTGTAGTTTAAGGAGGTTCCCCAACAAAGGGGAAGCTCTCCAAAGAAGAGACATATATTTGCGGCCTTCTCCCTTAGAAAAGGAAGGACACTGACAAGAAGAAAGCCAGAGCCAGAAGACTGAGTTCCTGCTAGGAAGGACAGGAGCAGCAGCTCTAACAAAGAACAGTCTGAAGCTGAATGAGAGCTGTGTGTGCAGCAGAACAGCCTCATATGTGTGTGAGGCTTTGTGTTACTGTAATGGACTTTATTTTGAGGACATTGAGAACTAATCTGAACTGCTTTCAGCTATTAACCTGGGCCCAACAGTTGTTGGTGTTAGTCCCAAGAAAAACTGTGAGGAGTTTTTAAGGGACCCCAAAGAGGGAACAAGGTCACCAGAATCTCATGTTCAAAAGAATCCCTCATCTAATTATATATTTATTTAGTGTCTCAGTAAACAACATCAGCCACCGATAGATAAACTCTTCTGTCATAGAACGAATACAGTTAAAAATGCTCATGGTTTTCCTGCATCACACAGTCTTTGCAAAATCATGGATGCTATAACATGCAGCTGATCTAACTGAGAAACGGTCAACTCACAACAAAAATCTGGAGAGGACAAATCTCCACCACAGTTTGCTGCAGAGTAGTTTGAAAAGAAGAAGCGTAAATGAACTTCACTTCTCAGAAACTCCACACCTGACAATTTTAGGCCAATCCAAATGGGCTGAGCAGGTAACAAAAGTTATAACAAGACCAGAGCCAGCATACCTCCCCCAGGTAGCCCCAAGAATGGAGAAAGATAGATTCCAGCCAGGGCTGGTCCAAGAAAAACCTACTCCACCCCCATTGTCTCTTCTCCATCTGCAATAATTTCCTCAAACCCAGTGCATCTTCTCAGCACAAGTTCTTGTAAATGATTCATTGAAAAGATTGGACATCATCCATGATTAGCTATCCTTCAACTTTCATTCCTCTCCCCTCCTGTTCCAGCATTCCTCTTTTTACTCTCTGCTCCTTCTCTCTGATCTCCAATAGCATAATATCCCTCCAGTCTCTTGACCCTATTTCTTATTACCTCCTGACCTTCACATTCTCCCTCATCCCTCTTCTCTAAGTCATTCTTAAATTCTATCTCATTTTAATGCTTTACCTGAACCTTAAATATGTCATTGTCTCAACTACCATATGAAATCCTTCCTTGACTTCTCCTGTCTCTCCAGCTGCTACCCATTTTAATCCTCTTCTTCACTTCCAAGTTCCCCTTCCACTTTGTTAATTTCCACACTACTACATCCATGATTTCTGGGAATCAACTTTCACTCCCTATGCACCCCCTATGCGTCCCTCACTAATGTCACCAGTGACCTCTTCTGGGCCAAATCCAACAGTCCATTCTCCATCTCCATCCTACTTGTCCTTGGAATAAGGCGTAATCACAGAGGGTATTTGAAATTAGACATGGGCACAGACCCTGAATAGGAATAGAGAAGAATTTTAAATTGAAACACTCCAAGGAGTCAATAGTAATCAAGTGGCTACGTTAATATTTTAGGATCATCTATACATCTGTTTGCAGTGTGTGTGTGTCCCATGAACACTGCAGTTGATGGTGGCTTCAATAATATACCCAGAAAATTCCTTTCCACATCATATACATATGTTTAAGCCTCTACACAAAGGAACATTAAAACATTTGGAAGGACTGTGCTAAAATACTTGTGTTTAAGTGTTAAAACACTTGGAAGACCTGATTCTAATCCTATTTGCCAATTTACACAATCATTGTACAACTTCAGTGAAATTATTCCTGATTTATCTAAGCAAGAGATCAAAATCAGGCCCCCATTTTAGAGAGAGATGCCATGGTCAAAAATACACATGTTAAAATAAAAAAAAGAAGTAATTTAAATCCTTCAAGAGGGTAATGATTTTTCTAGGCCGTTATTGTGTGGAGCATTGAAAGATATATACTATAGGTGCACACGAGGTGATATCAAATATTATACTTATATGTATAAAAAAATTAACTTCCTGGTGTCTAATTGAAAGGTAAATTTTTGTAACTAAATGTTGATTGGTTTGGGGTGATTAAATACTACTAATAAATGTGGTATAGTAGTTTTGGACCTCCTGCTGTTAATATATCAATTGATATATCTCACAGTTTGAGTATCACTTATCTTTAAAAGGATATGAAAACTCTAGTCAATCAAAATGAAATTTCTGGCTAGCTAAAGGTGGCTCAGCTGCAACATACTGTGGGAGAGTCTGGTGACCTTGGGATTCCCTCCCCTTTTGCTGGCTGAGATCAGGCACGTTGCTATGGTGATAAGCTTGCCCTCCAGAATAAGGGGATAAGGATCACACTGTTCTTCAGCACCCCTTACTAATTTGGGCCACGAGGTGGCATTAACTGCAACTTAGAAGATGAGGAGTGTCACCCCGTTTGCAAGATAACCAGCTTTTCTGATTTATTTAGGTCGGTTCTAATTTGTGAAGCCTTAGGAAACATTAAGCAAAAATACAACAATACTCAGCTGTTTCCCCTCTCAAATCCAGTTAACATTGAATGGACCATGCTATTCTTATTGGCCGATTACTGGAAGAGTGATAGCAGTATATTTTGACAGAGATAACACTTCTGTATATTCCTTCCATCCGTATAAATACAGTGGACCAGATTTTGCTGTCAAATACACCAAAGCATTCACATTCATGTACACAAAAGCATAGTCTGGTTCAATAGGCCTGATTATCCTGTCACTTACAAAGGTTTCATACCACTGTATCTCTGCTATCTTCAATGTTATTTACATCCAGTTTATGCTATTGCAACTGAAACAAGATTCAGACCCAATGGTAAAAAAGTACACTGTAATTTTCAAATGGCTTCTAATTCTGAAGCTCCTGGAGTCAGACCAGCTGAGGATCATAAAATTAAGGCAACCAAATTTAGTGTGCACTTAAAAAAAATGTCTACATTGGTTACTTTTATCTTACAATCCACAAGTTTGAGTTTTAAATTATGCTGCAATTAAATTTATTTACATTTACAAAATATGAAAATGTTATTTTGTTCACTAAACAGTTTACTTTTCTACAACTTTGATCTATCTGTTTATACCATATATAGATTACATACGTATGAGCATTCGTTTTGATAAATATTAGCTACTGGAAATATTTCTCATATCTTACATAAAGATAAATAAATAAATAAAATCCTAAAAAATAAGATCTTTTTAGTTGTCTCAAATCAAAATATTGTTTCCATTTTATTTAAATTTTTATGAATTATTCAGTGATCAGTCCAATGGAGCTCATGTAAAAGACACAATATGTTCATCAAAGCACTAAAAACCATACAAGGAATTCCAATAATAATATATACTTTTATCAGCACCTACAAAATCCATATGAGTATGTTTTGTTTGGTTGATTTAAATACTGGATTTAAAAAACTTGGAGTTAAATTTCAATTTTTCCTAATTCATATTGAGGTTTGAGTGTAATAAATAGAAAAGTTACATGTGGATTAGCTACATTGTTTCATGTAATAATTCTCTCTTAATCTCCTTCTGTTAAAGGATTTAAAGACTGAAAAGATATGTGAATGGCCAATTTGCAGGATATTTTGTGCGAGTATTAGAGTTAGAATACTCTTATTTCATGAGCCATTTACCATGAGAGAAAAAAAATTCCAAAATTTCAGAATGCAGCACTGAACAAGTAGGTTTTATTTATCTCAGAAATGTGGAATTACTCCAGCATTCCACTCAGGAAATTACCATAGGGATGGTCACAACTGAAAGAGTTAGGAGGAGCGAGGGAGATGGGAAAGGTAAAGGAGTGGACAAGGAAGGACTTCAGCTACAGAGACAATGTCCATGATGAATACAAAACCACAGAGTAATGGCAAAGCTCATCTGTGCTAGAGACAGAACTTTCTCAAAGGCAGGTAGGACTATGGAATGAATCCCAGAACAAATAACGTGATAATTGCGCAGTCAGACTGCTTAATGCATTGCTGGAAGACACTCAGATATTACAATGAGAAGTGAAATATAAGAACCTATATAGAATAGACCTAAATAGAAAATAGTATCATTAAAAACCCTCACTCAGTCAGATGGAAGATACTGAAAATAGTTTAGATTTAAATCAAAACCAACCAGCCAACGAACCAGAACCCTAAAGCCCTATTGAAACAAAACACTCCAGTGCACACACTTCTTTCTCCTCCAGGGGAGAGAATAAGAGAACAAACACGTGACAGCTGTGTACTCTGATTGTTTAATGTGCTACTGGAAGGCACTGTGTAATGTGATCCAAATGACATAAGAACCTGAATAGAATAGAAGCTGTAAACACTGTGGTAATAATGGGAGAAAGAGAGTGTCAATAGTCTGTAGCCTCTTCATAGAAAGTGTTGGATGCCTATAGACATAAACCAGTGAATGTTTAGCATAGTTCAAATACAGCTCTACACTGGTCAGGTTCCTTAAATTGTGGGGTTCAACTCAAAAGATTTCATACAACTGGAGAAGTTGCCCAGAATGGGAGAATGAGGGAAATCTGGGTTCTATAAATGTTTGTCACATTTGTTTAGAAGGGTTATTGCTGCTCTGACAAAGCCAGCCACCACAGCTGGGACTTTAGAAATATGTGAAACAAAGTTATGTAGATATTGAGCAATCATAGTTAAAGATCAGATTAGCTTTACAGAAAAATTCCAGAAGTGTAGCACATAGCACTAGATCTACATAACACAACACTAATTTTAACTACATAAGTTAAACATTTCCAGAAGACAAACAGAACAGAAAAGCAAAACTGGGTCATGAGAGTAAAATAGAGATGCCAGACACGAGTGTATGAAAGCCACAGCTTCAATGAATGGTTCTGTTTTGATGTTTTGTAGTGCAAACTTGCAAGTAATTGCAAAAACTTTGGACTTCTGTTTATCCTCTGAACAACTGTACCCTGTTTATACTTGGTGACCAGCTAACATGCAAGTAGCAATCCCCATCTCTTAAATCTCCCAGAGTAAATATACTCAGTGTGCTTCCCAGCTCAGGGTGCGTCTACACTTACAAATTAAGTCGACTTAAGCTTGCTTACGTCAACTTAATTTAATCTGCATCCACACTACATTTTCCTTAAATCGACTTAAGCAGCAGCTTAAGTCGACTTAAGAAAAAATAAAGTCGACTTTATTAAACCTCGTTTTAAGTCGACTTTATTGGCTAAGTTGACTTTATTAAGTTGACTTAGCCAGTGTGGACACAGACTAGTCCTAAGTCGACTTTAAGTTGACTTAAAGGGCTTCAGGACTTCACCACTGCCCTCCCTGCCAGGATGGCTGGCACAGCCAGAGCCTGGCGTGCCCCCCCGCAGGGCAGGACAGAGCCCTGCCCACCCTGCTCCTATGCCCTGCCAGTGTCCCTGTCAGGCTTAGCCCCCATTGTACCCAGGTACAATGGGGCAAATGCTAAGCCCCCTGGCACTTGGCAAGGGGTGCCCCTCTGCAACCATGGACCTGTCCCAGGGCCACCTAGCCCCTAAAAGTTGACTTAGGCGTCCAGTGTGGACGCTCTAAGTCGATTTGGCAGGGTCCCCTTTAAATCAACTTGATTTTTGAGTGTAGACATGCTAAGTCGACTTAAATTAACAAGTGTAGACATAGCCTCAGGGAGAGAGACAACTATAAGTTTGAACTAGCTGTGTAACCAGAAGAACACGGGCAATGGCTCAGGCTAGCTGTGTAAGTACTGTGACGGAGACAGGCCTGATGGCTACAAGAGGGTGGTCCTATTGAAGAACCGGGGAGGTATATTAGCCCCAGGGTTAGAAAGACCCTGTTCCCAGGGTAGCTGGGGCAGGGCTGCTTTGAGCCAGTTAAGGCACCTGAAGTCAATTGGAACACTTGACTCCAGTTAAGGAGCCCAGAGTCAGTTACAGCAGCTGACACCAATTAAGAATAGAAGATAAAAAAGCCCCTGTTGCAGCCAGGCAGTAAGGGAGTTTGGGTGTGTTGTTTGGAGGTGGAGGTAGGAGCAGTGTTTGGTGTGTGGAGGAGAACAGAGCGAAGAAGAGTGGAGGAGAACTGACCAGTAGCTGTTAGTGACAGCACCTAGAAGGTACAGGCAGTGAAGGCAAGTTTGCCCAGGTGGGCCTTAGGGCCCTGGGCCCAGTGGCCTGTGGAGTGGAGAGTCCAGCCCCAGGGCAGGAGGGACTGAGGATCAGTAGCACTGGGGGCTTTGGAAGAAGGAAGACTGTGCCTCAGCTGGCTGTCACAACCTGAAGACCAGGACCCACGGGGAACTGAGAGCACTTGGTTAGCCACAACTGGTGTCAGGAGTGGGATTTATTTGTCTGCGCAGCACCCAAGAGGCATTTGCTTTTCCCCACCCTACCCCTTGGAGGACATAGTAAAGGCACTTGTTCAGGCCACAGCAGCCCAGAAAGAGCCCACTCGGGTGTAAATGACCACCCAGCAGGAATACCTGTGGCTGCAGCAAGAGATTAATCAGCTGCTGATAAACCAGGCAGCCCAGGATCATGCTCTCTTGTGGGAATTGGTGGACCAACCGAAGATCCTGACCTCCCAAACCCATGTGCCTGAAGGGTGACACGTTGCAGGCTACCAGCTTCCTACAGAAGATGACAGCTGGGGATGATGTGGAGGCCTACCTCCTCACCTTTGGGAGGGTTGGCACATGTGAGGCGTGACCCCAGGACCAGCGGGCCAGCATACTTGCCCCTTTCCTGTATGGAGAGGCCCAGAAGGCCTATTATGATATTCCTGCAGAGGCTACAACTGATTATCGCCAGTTGAAGGCAGAGATCTTAGGTCGCTCTGACATAACGACAGCTGTATGGGCCCAGAGCTACCATGACTGGAGGTTCCAGGAGGGAAGGGCATCAAGATCTCAGCTATTTGATCTCACCCACCTTGCACAGAAATGGTTGCAACCTGAGACCCAGCAACCAGAGGAGATTTTGTAAGTCCTCGTCATTGACTGATATATGAGGGGGTTACCGCCAGACCTTCATATGTGTGTAAGGCAGAATGATCCCTCTTCATAAGATGAACTCACTACACAGGTTGAGAGATGACTTATGGCCAAGAGTGCTTTCCAACCACCCCAGGAGGATCCACTGTGTGCCAAGCAACCCCCTCCAACCCTGGGGGTTCAGAAGATGGAAAGAACAAGAGAAGCAGAGGGCCAGCCAGGGGTTCCTGTGGATCGAAGGGACCTGGACCAAAAATTTGGAGTCAGACCCCCCAGCCCAAAGGACAAGGATATACTTAGGACCCCTCTCAAATGTTATGCATGTGGGGAGTGGGGACACAAAGCAGTCCAGTGTCCTAATGCAGAAAAGCCCATGCAGTGTAACCTGGGGAATGGGCCAGACACTTGTAGCTTACTCAATCTAGTGGGCATTGCAGTAACCCCACACAGATATACGAGGCCCATGAAGTTGAGCTGGCTTGAAACTATGGCCCTAGTCGATTCAGGAAGTGCTATAAGCCTCGTCTCAGGGAGCTGGTGAACTGTAGCAAGTTGACCAAAGCCAAACTCATGAGGGTGACCTACATACATGGTACAGTTAGCTATTACCCTACCATCCCAGTAAATATTGAGACAAAGGGAGGCAACACAAGTGCAATAGCAGGGGAGGTCCCTAAGTTGCTTTATCCTGTGCTCATCGGGAGAGACTTCCCAGGATTTGAAACTTTACTTCCCCCAGAGGGGACAAGGGAAGAAGAAAACTCTGAGGCCCATGAACTAGCCCCTATAGACAGCCATCCTTTAGTATTCTCTGAATTTGACCAAGAATAATTCCCTTCCCCTGGAAGGGCAGGAAGATCAAAGTGAAGACAAAGTCAGCAAAGGCTCTAGGGACTAGGATTCTAACTCAGTGCCAGAAGCCTGCCCTGATGGGCAGACGAACCCACACAACAGACCAGGAGTGCATCCCAACCACAGAAATAATGGTGATAGACCCCGACACTAACCCCACTGACCCAAGAGGGGAGGATGATCTAGGCCCTCTTCAGCTTGGACAGCTGAGTCCTGCACAAAGGACCTTTGGTAGGGACCAATCTGAGGACCCAAGATGTGATAATGCCCAGAAGGAGGTAGCAAAGATAGATGGGGTGCCAGTAGAGGGGAAAATCCGGGGACCAGGACCATATTTCATAGTGAAGAGAAACCTACTGTACCATGTTGTGGCAATACAGGTAGAAGAGGTACAGTAGTTCCTAGTGCCACAGAAGCATCAAGATGCTTTGAACAAAATACGATTTTCTCCCACGAAAACTCATGCCATAAATAAATCTGTTAGTCTTTAAAAGTGCCACAGGACTCTGTTTGTTTTTTTGTTCAAAGATGTAATTTTTGGGTCGTGTGCTTATTTTTTTCAACTGGGTCCTGAGGAAAAAAAGTGTGAAAATCACTCTGCTAATGTAACTAGTTACCTGTGTGCATAGAAAATAGGTGATGTTACTTCAAAGCCACAAGTAATTACCTATTATGCATGCAAGGATTACCTGCTGTGATGTCTACTGTTAAGTGACCGTCATATCCTGCTAAAAGACTATAAAAGAAGACTCCAGCCTAATCCTTTTAATCTTAAATTAGTCCAAGCTTGGGTTCCCAGGACCAACCCGGAATTGCCCTACTAATTCTCATGGAAGATATTATACTGACTCTATACACAGACTATTAGGTCTTCATTACTTTGGTCTTGATTTCTAACAAAGAAGCTTTAAACAAGGCCTGATGATCCCCAGGCTGTTTGGGTAATTTCCAGAGGCTTCTGCAAATAAAGATGTTTACAATTCATCATCTTTACTTTGAAACTTACCTATGAATTTTATTCTCATCTATATATACAATGAATAATAATTCGCTCTAAGTGTGTATTTGGGTAAAATCTGAACTATTCATTGACCTGTTTGGTAATGTATCCAATCCTTTGGGATTGGTAGAATTAATTTCACATACAATGGATAAGATTTTCAGGAATCTCCATCGTATTTGATGTGGCCGTCTCGGTGCTAGTCATGGTGGGATGACTTTAAGAGAACTGCATTTTTATCTTCTGAATAACCAGTGAGGTGATCAGAAGGTGCTTGTTGCTGTCTTGCTTCATCTCATGGAAGAAAAACCACCAGTATTGGTGGTCTGCGTGACCCATTCTTTGTAGTTTTGCCCTTTTTAAGCTATTTTAGCATGGCTCCCCCTAGAGCCTAGAGGCCAATGCCACAGCATCACACTATGACAAACTGTGATTTCAGAACATTTTCTGCTTTACTTCATTTAAGACTCATGTCCCTGTAAGCAGGGATCCTGCAAAAATAGGGGTGCGGGGGGGGGGGGGGGGGAGGAGGGGGGAGTAGTTCAAGGAGAATCCTGGAAAGCATGTTATAGTGAATTTTCATAGACTATAATACACTGCAGTTATTCTACACAGGGGAATTAAGTAGTGCACATAAACTATTATTTATTTGCTTTCACATAGTACCCGCAAAGCACTAAGCATTGTCAACACACACAGAAAAGACACTATCACTGATCTGAAGAGCTTCCACCCTAAGGGTGTGTCTACACTTACAAATTAAGTCGATTTAATTTAATCTGTGTCTCCACTACAATTTCCTTAAATCGACTTAAGCAGCTGCTTAAGTCGACTTAAGGAAATTTTAAGTCAACTTTATAAAATCTAGTTAAAGTCGACTTTACTGACTTTACAGCTGAGCCCCCTGGCACTTGGGAAGGGGTGTCCCCCCCCCCCGCCACTGTGGACCAGTCCCAGGTCCATCTAGCCCCTAAAAGTCGACTTAGGTGTCCAGTGTGGACACTAAGTCGATTTGGCAGGGTCCCCTTTAAGTCAACTTAATTTTTTAGTGTGGACATGCTAAGTCGACTTAACAAAGTTGACTTAAAGTCGACTTAGCAAAGTCAACTTATTTGGCCAAGTGTAGACATAACCATAGTAGACATAGACATATACATAGACATATAGTTTCTGCATCTGACAAAGTGGGTTGGAGCCCACTTATGCCTGAAGAAATTTGTTAGTCTTTAAGGTGCCACAGGAATCTCATAGTTTCTGCAGTATATTTGGGTTGCTGGATGCTGGGTTTTTTGTTTTTTTTTCAATCAGTTTTGATTCTTTTCTGTCTAGAAAATCCTTTTTTTTTTTTTTTTCCCAAGTTTAACTCATGAGATGGCTGGTACTTAGGTAAGTTGCTAACCAAATTTTCTAGAGTGTGCCACAGCCTTCCCAACCACTACTGCTCACTTTAAATTACTGGCAACTTTAAACCAAAAACTTATTTGGCCCAGAACAAGATTAGTCATCTATTGTGCCAAGGATTGAAAAGCAGACTCCTGCCTTCAGTGAAGACAGCAATGACATCATCTAGTCTTTATTTAAAAAAAGAAAAATCAAGAATTGTTTTACTGACATTTATTTTAACTGCATTTCATTACAAAAAATCATAAAAATAGGTAATAAAAAGATACATGTTATTTTCACCTGAGGTGAAAGTGCAAATGCAACTTACAGTATTTTTAAGCTTTTTAGGCAATAACTTTATGACCAAAAAGCTGGTGGTAATTTTATCTACAGTTTCCCAGCTGGTGATTTCTTTTAAAATGTGATAAAATCTTTTCATAATGCTAAGTAATGTAATCTACAACTAGCTACACCATATACATGTACCAGAAGAAAACAACCAGAAGAAACCAAATTCATATATATTCAACCAAATGAGGATGGAGATTTGAATTTGATGTGTGAGTTATGTGAGCTTCTAATATCATTTTTGGTGATCTAAGTATTTGCTTTAAACGTTGAGTCCAATAACTCCCTGGATATCACTGGTTGTTGGGATAAGCCATAGAAAGCTTTGCAGCATGCATAGGTAGGAGTGTGTCCATGAATTAATGGTTTTTGCTTTGTTTGATCAAAAGAATTTTTCTTCTGTGCACCTTGGAGTAAATACTTCCAGTGGCAAACATATTCTGAAAGGCAATCTCAGAAAGCAGACTTTGCCAAATGCTGTTTTTAAAATACAGAACTTGGAGCTTTCCATGTACAATAGAATCAGCCCAAATTCTTCAGAAGCATCCAATTTGTTGACGAATTTGACTTCTGCTATCTCCTCAAATACTATTCTTGAGCTCATATGGAAATACTCTTTAATGTTCTTGTTTAGTTTCTTGGAATCAATGTACCACATTTTTTTTCCCCTTTGCCCACAGTTTCTATAAAGTGAACCCAGTCTTAGTCAGTGTTAATATACAAATAAGAACATCTTCCTTTACTATCTATAGAAGACTTGAAGTACATTTTGGATGGTACTAATGATAGGCTCTCTGCCCTCCATTAACTGCATGCCACATCCAAAGTCCATTGAGTCCTTCATACAATTAAATCAATAAATCCATGTCTGTGTCAGGTTTCCTACTAAATTCAGTTATTCTGATGCTCTGTTGCATACACTTTCTTATTGCAAGCACCATGTGTGTAAGTTTTAGAAATATTGGTTTACCAACACAAACTCTTGTTTAATTGTTGTGCTCTAACTTCAGTAACAATTCATACTCTCCCAAGACTAGAATTTGTTGCTTAATATAGAATTTAATTCTTGCTTTTGTCTTTTCAAATTTTATATATTTTGGACCCTCTTTATTTCAGTTTTTACTTTATGTTCACTTGTGCCTGTGTCTTATTTTTATGTCACATGTAGATTATTTCTACATATTTTGTTAGTCATTCTTTTTCAATATGCAGCTTCTCTATTACACACATTCACTCGTTCTCTGTACATTATGCATGGGTATCGTTGGTTTTGTAATATTATACTTCTCTTGTACCCAATTCTGCCACTCTACTTACATTGACTAGTACTCCACAAGTAAATAGTAAGGTAAGGTACTACTTAACATGAATAAGGGTGCAAGAAGCTGGCCCATAGTGAAGGAGAGTCTTGCAGTTAAGGCACTGGATTGACACACAGATGATCTCAGTTCTAGTCCCCAGCGCAGATGCATAAAAGGAGTTAGGTATCTAAGTCCAAAATTTGGGCACCATTGAGATCCTCAGGACCCTAGCTTAACTGCTATTTACCCTTGGAGGCAGCTAAAATCTTAGGGTATATCTAAATATATATCTATATAACTAAAGTCAACCTTGTTAAGTCAACTTAGAGAGTCCAGAGCCCTGTGTCCACACTGGCAGGTGCTAGGTTGACGGAGGACTGGCCAGGAACTATGTGAGGGGGTCTGGAGGCCAGTTAGGTCAACTTAAGGGCTACCCCCGTCTACACTGGCTTAAGTCGACTTAATAAGATCAACTTACACCTTAGGTCGACCTTAAGAGGTGGTATTATTAAGTCGACTTAAGGAAGCGTTTAAGTCAATTTAATAAAAGCCCGGTGTGGACGCAGGAGTCTGTAGGTCAACTTAACCTTCCTAAAGTCGACCTAAGGCTCCAGTGTGGACGTACCCTTAGTGCCTAAATTGTTGACATAAAAGTCCCATAGTTGCCTAAGTTTCCGTGACTGAGAATGATCATAACACCTAAATCTAGATGTCCAGCTTCCTAAACCCCACCAAAATCCTTGAGCCAGGTGAATTTAGGCATATCTGCTGTGGGACTTAATCTGGTAGGTATTCTCAGCGCTTGCCTAAATCTATATAACCAGCTAGAATGTTGAGAGGGCAAGATCTGGACCCCAGTTTTCCACAGACTTTCTCTGTGACCTTGGGAAAGACACCGCAGGTCTCTTCCTCAGCTGTCCTAAGTGCAAAATATGAATCAGACTTCATTGTTTCACAGGTGTGTTAAGAGGATAAATTCATTAATAACTATGAGGAGGCCAGATACTATGGTGACAGAGCTCGTGGAATAAATAAAAATACATATAGTACTATCCGCCCTGTCCCCACCTACAAATCCCTTCGCTAAAATACATTCTTCCCCCTATTATCCTCTGCTGTCAGAAATTCCACATTGTTTGGCAATGCTGGATTTAATCAAGACAGCCTGGTGAATTTCATGGAGAGGTCACTGAAAATGATTTGTGGGTCTCCTCTCCACCAGCTGGGTGTGAATGTACTCTGACCAACTCTTTGTGAAAATATCATATTATTTTCATATGGCTTCAAATGCGCTTTTTTTTTTTTTAACTCTTTATCAATTGCACCCTTTGAGAAGACACCAGGCATGCTGAAAGCACACACTTCCATTGCAACTATTGAGAATGCAGACTGCATGATTCCAGGCATCTGAGCCCAGTGACTTGATTATACCCATTGAAACGATTTAGTTGCATTGTTTACTCAGAGATTTGCAGGTTTTGGACTCCTCTCATCAGAAACAACTTTATTTGTAAACTGGAATGTTTACAGGTCATTACTCCACAGTGATATCGACTAGGTCATTTCTGGTGGCATATTTAAACAACAAAAAGTTAAACAGCCAAGTTATTTACTTACTTTACAGAAAGCATCTGCTCTTCATGCAGACAACAGCAGATACTGAACTTATCAAAATATTTTAAAACACAGCATGTCTGAGAGATCTATTACAAAGGCAATACTCAAGTCTCCTAGATTATTCTATGTTGGACGTAGCTCAGCATTATTAGTGCAGCACCACCCTGTGCAAGGCATAGTAATCTTATTACACATTGACAGTTTACACCCTAATGTGTCTGATGGAATTGTTATGATGTAGTATGCCATTTCCTAATAGGAATACTACGCAAAGCACAGCTATATCTTGACAAGCTCAGCAAAAAACGGATCTGAAGGACCTATTGCACGGCACGCTGTCAAGGCATATTGCATAATTCTACAGGAAAGCTAAGAAAAGTAACCAGAAGATGTCCAGTTATATAATAATGATACTTTGCACTCAGCTAGAACAGGACCATCATGAGTCTGGATAGGCCATGACCCATCCTAATTAGCACCCTGGACCCAGACCCACCCAAATCTGAGCCTATGTGAATGCTCTCAAACAGGAAGTGCTCTGTGGCTGGCCTGATCACATGACTCAGGAACTCTGCCTCTGCCTCCATGCTGTTTTCTTCCCACTCCATCCCAGGTGGCAGCAACAGCAGCAGAGGGAGCTGCACAGCCCCAGCTGTGATACCAGCGGTGTCTTCTTGCAACCTTCCCCCCCCTCCATGCAGGTAATAGGACAGGTAACACTCTCCCTGTGCTGAAGGCCTTCCAAGGAAGGACCAAGAACTTCAAAAAACCACAGTCTTCATCTGGGCTGAGCAGGTGCATGAAGTATTCCCTTTATCCCATACTCCTTCCCCACCCCAGACACTAATGGCAGGGATGTCTGAGCCAATTGGTTCCCTCTCCCTGCTGTGAAGAAATTTCCTGCTATCCCTGCAAGAGGCAATGGGCATGCACTGTGGCAGGTGGAATGAGAGATAGATCCTGGCTGTCTGCATGGGGTTTGCTGTAGAGGGGTCAGGATAAGTGCCCTGCATTGGTGTGATCAAGGGGGTTCATTGCCCATCCACCATGAATTGGGGACCACCCACATTTCCACTGTAGACATGTCTGTCAGAGAATTCTGAAATATCTTAATTGATTTAATCTCACAAATGCCATTGTGAGAAGGGAAGTGCTATTATCCCTTTCTCATACTGGGGACACACACAGCAAGCCTGTGACAGAGCTAAAAAAGAAGAACCCAGACCTCCTGTTTTCAGTCCTGAGCCTTTTGTAAAGGGTAAGTTATCTGCTAATGTTTCCAAATATTAACACAATCGGATTGCACTCAGGGTATCATGCTGCTTAAAGACTTTCTAACAACTCTAACTCACTCATACTTAAGCACAAGTCAGCTAGTAAAGGAGGAATCCACTGCCTTTGCTCTTGACTTTCCTTGATCCATCATTTAATCAGATTTGTGATAGTATTTCCATGCTGCCTCTTTGCATTTAGCTTTCAGTCAGAGAGAGAAGGAGAAAGAGAAATTGTCCCCCCCACCCCACCCCCACACCCACCAAGAAGATGGTTCAGAGATGTCACAGGATTGTGCCTTTATATAATTTAATGCTTTCAGTAATATTGTTGGAAGAGCTGCAGGACTATAAAATACAAAAATAAAGTGACAGTTCTGATGCAAGTTAAAATGAAATTGATGCTTTGGTACTGGCTTCATCCCATGGGAAAAGTCAGTCTTGAGCCTGCAATCTTAAAAATAATCTAGCATAAATTATCCCAAAACAGGCATTTTTATAGCTCAAAAAGATTAAGTCAGATGGGAAGATAAGGAAGCGATACACTGTCCACATGATAATATGTGGGGTGTTCAGGAAGTTTGTTGCCTGACCCCCCCAAAAAATACATTATTTACATTCATCAATGCACTTGGTCTAATGAAGCTTGGCTATTCCTGTCTTGTAGAAAGCCCTTGTCCTGCATATCCAGAAATTCCTTGACTGCTGCAATTTGCTCATTATCATCACTGAAAAATCTTCCCATTAAGATCTTCAATTTAGGGAACCGGCCAAATCGGTGAATAGGCTGAATGAGGAAGTTGCTCTGCTTTGCTCTGCTCCCCGCTGCCTTTGGCAGCGAGTTGAAGGCAGCGGGATGGGATGGGAGCACTTGGCCCAGTCTCTGGGCTGGCCCTCACCTCCCCCAGGGCGCAGAAGGCAGGCCCAGGGGCGGGACAGGTACGTGGGGCCCAACCTCTGGGCTGGCCTTCTGCCTGCCCCACACAGCCTCATGCAGCCAGGGCCAGCCCTCGCTGGTGGCATGGGGCCTTGGCCAGAGCTGGTTCTCGGAGGCGGCCTCGGGTCCCCGGCTGGAGCTCTGGCCCGGGGCAGCCTGCGGTCCCGGCTGCGGCCGGGGCAGCAGCGGCCTCGGCCGGGGCCAGCTCACAACCATAGCTAGGGCTGGCTACCCACTGCCCGGCAGGTGACCTCGGCTTCCCGGGGCCGGGGTTGGCTCTCCCCACCCCAGCTTCCAGGTCCGGCTCCCCGGGGGACGGAGCAGGCCGACCTGCCATGCTCCCCTCCAGAATGGAGGGTTAGGGGCCCTGCCTAGGCCAATTGGCCCTGGGCCCCGCTCCCCCCAAGGGATGGCCCTGTTGAAAGCTACATTTGATCACTGTGGTCAATGCAGCCTGAGATGTGTATTGAAATTCACTGGCCTGGAGAAGTGAAGAGTTTCAAAAATTCCCTGGAAACGTCAAGTCACATTCTCTTCTCATCAGTGCTTGGTATCCTGGGAATCCATATTGCTGAAACCTCTCTCATGCCTATGTCTTCATTGAAGCTGACGTGCACTGACCCATGCCTGCTCCCCACTGTCTCAGCTATGGGCCTGACCAATGATCTTCTGCCATTCACCAACATCTTGTGGACACCATCCACTTTCTCTGGGGGGGCGGGGTTTTGTCTCTAGGGTATACCTAACCTTAGCTCATGCTGATGCTCCCTTGCTTAAATTCAGCAACCAAGATTTTTTTTCTGAGGTACATGAAGCGGTGTCATCCATGTCATCCATGCCACCATGTCCTTATGGATTTCCCTAATTCTGATCCTATCCCATTTTTATTCTCCCCCCCCCCCCCAAATCCCCCCTACACCCAGCATCCCATCACCACCAACCTTCTCGGTGAAGACTGAAACAAAGAAATCATTTAGTTCCTCTGCCATTTCCACATTTTCTGTTATTGTTTTTCCTTCTTTGTTAACAGTCCTACACTGTCCTTTGTCTTCCTCTTGTTTCTAATGTATTTTTATTTTTTTTAAAAATTTGTTACCCTTTATGTCTTCAGCTAGTTTGATCTCAGTTTGTGCCTTGGCCTTTCTGATTTTTCCCCTACACAACTGTGTTATTTTTTTTATAAGATCTTTTGTGATTTGACCTAGTTTCCACTTTTTGTAGAACTCTTTCTTCATTTTTAGATTACTGAAAATCTCCTGGTTAAGGCAGGGTGGTCTCTTGCCATACTTCCTAACCGTCCTATGCATTGGAATAGTTTGTACTTGTGCCCTTAATAATGTCTTCAGTTGTCTTTCCTCTTAGACGTGCTTCCCAAGGGATTCCTCCTACCAATTCCCTGAGCGTGCTAAAGTCTGCCTTTTGAAATCCATCATCTTTATTTTGGTGCTTGCTCTCCTACCATTCCTTAGAATCATGAATTCTACCATTTCATGATCACTTTCACCTAACTTACCTTCCACTTTCAAATTCTCAACCAGTTCCTCTCTGTTTGTCAAAATCAAGTCAAGAATGGCCTCTCCCCTAGTAGTTTTCTCCACCTTTTGAAATAACAAATTGTCTCTAATATATTCCAAGAATTTGTTGGATAATCTGTGCCTTGCAGTGTTATTTTCCCAACAGATGTCTAGGTAGTTGAAGTCCCCCATCACCACCAAGTCCTATATTTGTATAAATGCAGCTTTGATCCTCACAGTTCTATTTCCCAACAACCAGTTGCTGCACAGAGGTCAAATTATAACCAGTATCCCACCTTGTCCAAACACTCCCTCTCTTTGGTGTGTTCAGTACTACTACAATTTACTCTCCAAAGGTGCAGGCTACTAAATTACAGCTACTTCCAACAAGTGTCCATTAGGGTAAGAGTATCCCTGAATCCTCCCCCTGATCACAGAAGAGCAGCGGCCATAATTTGTTCTTCAACTGGAGATGATTATATCTGAAAGGGAAGTTAAAACTGAATACCTGAGAGGAAAGATGGCAAAGTTTTAAAGGCAGATGTCACTTGTTTGGAATAAATAATTGATGTTTCCCTTTCTTAACTGTATTATATGATCATAATGCAACATACTGCAAGCTACATGACTTCAGGTACAACAACAGAGAACAAGGTACAGTTCAGTGCATGTGTTGAGGAAAGTCTAAACTCAGCAGTTTCCAGATCACATACATGAAGGTTGTTTAACGGTCAGGAAAGTAGCAGGAAAAAATGCCACAGCCTAAGGGGCTGAGAGCCTTACTGTCAGTTAATAACATCTCATGCAGAGAATATGTTCCCAAGAGAATTCCAAGAGAGGATAAATAAAAAAATATTCCAGGCTGCTAGCTGACAAAGTTAATTTATCTGTATATTAGTATTAATGCTCTGGCTGGCTATTGTATGTCTAATTATTTGCAGGGTATTCTGAGGTTTTGTGTAGACATTCTCTTTTTTGATGGCAAATCAAAATAATATAAATCATTTTACAAATGCAAAATTCACTTTCCAAATATATTCTCCAATAATTACTTAAGGCCTGAGTCAGAAATACACATGAACATGAGCTGAAGAGAACTCACGCTCTTCAGAACAGTATTTTAGCACCTGCTTGTCTTTAAGAATACGCTTAAATCCTATTGACTTCAAAGGGACTTAGATATGACTTTTAGAGTTGTCCTGGACGGAGATGCTTTCCTGAATTAGCAACTTAAATCTGGGTAGATAATAGGAAGGGAAAATGGAAATCTTATACATCCATTTATGCACATCCTTAATTATATCACAAGGATTCATTTGATTATTTTACAAGCTCCATTTGGAATGCCTTTACAAGTGATAACTAGCCTAGCCAAGCTTAGCCATATTCAGTGAGTAATATTTGGGTACTCCTTAGCAAAGGCTCTCTTTACATCAGAGAAATAAAGCAAGGTCCTCTAATATCTACTCCAGTGATGAACTCATGCCTGAATTTCATACAGTCAATTTCCCAAAACAATCTTTCATTGAACAAAGGCCATTTATCATCTGGAAGGACAAAGAATTGGATGCCACTGTCTCCATTTAATTCTTGAAACTGCAACATCAAAAGGCCTCACTTTATTGTTTGTTGCATCTTTCATGCTAGTAGGTTTGTATTCAAACCTTACAGTGACATGCACAACCAAGGTTTAAAAACCATCCTCAGTGTTAAGTTGTTCTTCTTCTACCAGGCTATCTAAAACATGCTTCTGTTGTTTGATCCTTGCAATATGAATGATTCTTGTGCATATCACAACAGTGTCTATATGATACAATTGCACTCATATTGTAGTGGGTGGGTGGGTGGAGGTCAGCTTTGATTGCAAAGGGAGAGTTAGAGAGAAGAATTTGCTTTTCCACTCTTTTCATATAGATATGGGTGTCTAGCATCATTTCTGAGATGTTCACGGTCCCTATTCAGCAGTGTTTACATGAAAACATGGGACACTGAGTCGAAGCATACAGCAATATGTGACTTCTAGTGACTTGTCAGTTGTTTTAGCCAGTTCAGCTCTGATTTGCAGAACCATAAGACTCTGAGAACACCTAAATTTGCATCACATAAGGCTGGTTGAACATTTCCCATCAAAACCATTTTTCAAACAGAAAATAGACTTTACAACAAAACTTTCAGTGGTGTGGTGCTTGGGTCTGTTTGTTTGGTTGTTTTGTCAATCCCCAAATATCCAAACCCTCAAATCCTTCAGTTTGGAAATACAGCTTCAGTTGCTTCATGTCCATAAAAATGGCCATACTGGGTCAGACCAATGGTCCATGTAACCCAGTATCCTGTCTTCTGACAGTGGCCATACCACGTGCTGCAGAGGAAATTAACACAACAGGTAATCATCAAGTGATCCACCCCATCAGTCATTCCCAGCCTCTGGCAAACAGCAATGCCTGCCTTTCCTGGCTAATAGACACTGATGGACCTATCTTCCATGGCCTTATCTGGTACTTTTTTTAACCTCATTATAATCTTGGCCTTCACATCATCCTTTGGCAAAGAGTTCCACAAATTGACTGTGCACTGACTGAGTCTCTTCTATGGGCCGACTACATATCTCATTATGAATGTAATCAAAGATTCCCACAATAAACCGCTTCTCTCTCCAATAAGGAAGAATATGGTGCATCATGGAATGAAGCTAATTTCCTGATAATTTCTATAGTATTTCTCAGTTTCCTTTTCTACCTCAAAAGTCAAATTATTTATCTTTACCAGAAATCTGAATTTATTTGGAGTAGTGTCTTAGTTCCTCCTTTTTCTTTATAGACTGTAGAGCAGCCTAGCATGAGATTCAACATAGAAAGTACTGTTCAAGATCCCCCAAAACAACTGACTATACTTCAAAAATGGGTCTGGTAATACAGGTAAATTCTTTACTAAACAACCCTCTTCTCATCAGTGGTTTCTGTACCCACCTTTTGGCATTATTTTATTCTTGTTCTGTTTCCTTTGAGATCTTTTAAAGAAAAGGAAGAAAGAAAATTCATGAAAGGAATTCAGCAAAGTCTTTGATGTTCTGGGTGCTATTTACTCAAGTACTGAGGCACAGGGTCCCAACATCGTCTAACCTTTCATTTTCTTCTAAGGGCTTGTCTATATGAACAATTAGCTCAGGGCCAGCTGGGGTGTAAATCTATTCTGTGCTATCCTGCTGCATGCTACCAGTGGGAGGTTTGATTTCCAGCTTGAGCAAATAGACGCCAGCGCTCCTTGAGTAAGCATTCCAAAAGTAGCAGTGTGGACATTGTGGCACTCACAAAACTTCAGAGTCACCACCCAAGTTTGGACTTGGGAGGTCAGACAGGGTCGGACATGGGCAACTAGGGCAAGCTGCCACTTTTGCAATAACCACACAACTATTTTTAGCACTCTTAACCAAACAGCGCTAACATAAGTCTTTCTGTACATGCTGGGAATTGCACTCGGGAGCTTTTAGTGCATGCACCAAGCTAGTGAGTAGTAAATTTACAACTCAATTGCTGCAAACTAAATGTGTGTATCGACAAGCCCCACACGTTTTGATTTTCTGTTAAGGGTACTTACCCCTTGTTCTGCCTATTTCTATCACTACTAATCATCCTGGTTATTTGGTTCAAAGGCTAGATGAAAGGAATACATTATAGCTTTGGTGTCCCTAATCCTAAAACATGAATGTAATGTAATTGTAAATTACTTAAACAGAGATGGGATATTCCTGGGTATTTCCCATAGAGGTTTGATAGTGACCCTTTTAACAGCCTACATAATTTATGAATAATTCCTGTTTATTTTGGAGTCTTTCAGGAGACTCATGAGAGACAGAGATTGCAAAATTCATGAAGTTCAGTCAGATAAAAGATTTATCCAAACAGGGTACGGTCAAGTGAAAATGACCAATGATATACCAGTTAGACCAACTGAACAATCTACAGGAGCATGACCCACTTCTTTACGACCAAATTTGGCCTTGAAATGCAAGTGAGTGGCCCACTGAGAACAAGATGTGTGTGCCAGATTTCGGCCTTAAATTTAAATATCTACTATTTCTTTAGCAGCAGAAATTTTGCAAACTGTAAATAATGGACAGACTAGCTTTCACTGAGACAGTGGAACGTATAGAAGTGTAAATCAAAGGCATTGGTTTACTGCCCAAAGGGGAGGCAGATTATCAATTGTGGTTGATAATTAAAGTGATAAGAGAAAATCTATGGTACTGTGCAGTGGGTACTTAAGTAATAAAAATAATACTCAATATGACTGATATGGCAATATCTTGCAATATCCTTGGAAGACCTTATTGTATTAAGTTTATGCATTAATGTGGGCTAGGATTGTATGTGACCTCTCTAGGAGGGGAAGTGGGACAGATGTGAGACTTGGGAGTTTAAAAATTAAATACTGAAAATGAGCCAGTTAAGTATGGACTTTGGGGACAAGTGTTAAGTGTATTGCCTGGGGAATCTCTAGGGAGAGATCAATGCACATTTCCTTTCTGCAGTTATGCAAAAACCCAGCCTTTTGGAGCTGCATCCTGAGGAAAGGATCATGATCTCCTGATTATCTGTTACAAAAGGCCAAGATCAAATGCACAAGCTATATAAAGAAACAACTGATTTGCCTACTCTGGGTTCTAATTCTGGATCTAAAATTGATGGACCTGTAAACATGGGGAAAACCTACTTCTGGGTTTCGAAAGACTAAAATCTACCAGAGCCTGATGCTGGAGTTGGGGTAGTCTCTGGTAAATGTTTTTGTATAGATTCTTTTATTGTTTTAATATGTTTTCTCTATGTTACTTTCACCTTAAGAATAAATGAGCTTGCTTAGAAGAAACTGTGTGGTAATTTACAAGTACAACCAATACATGGGTCATAGTTCTCAGAGAAAAAGCAAAGCTGAGTCCTTTGAGGTCAGTGATTCCCAACTTTTTTGGCTTGAAGACCACAGATATCATTTTTACAATCCTGAAGGGCCACCAGCCTCTGCCAGCAGGCCCCCAACCCCTGATAGAAAGAGCTTAGCAAGAAGGATGCCTCCTTGCTGATCTTTCATCTCCCTGGCTGTAGCAGGGAAACTACATGTCCTGTAACTCTGTATACTCCGCTTGGGTCCCCTAGGCAGTGGCTCCCTTCTGCAATCAAAAGGACAGAAGATCAGTTCTCCCCTCCCTCAGGCTCCAGCAGGGACCCCAGCGTCTATCCACTTAGGTGGAGCTCTTTGCTGTGCTCCATGCTACAGACAGAGGGAGAGGAGTCCTGATCTTCCGTCTCCTTGGAGGCAGCAAGAAGCATGCACTCGTCTTTTAGTCCTATAGAAACACACTCTGCCTAGGTCCTTAAGTACTGTCTCCCTTCTGCAGCTATCAGAAGGGGAGCTGCAGGCCACTTTGAAAGCCAACCCCTGGGCCACAATTGGGCCACAGGTTGGGTACCACTGTTTTATGTCATCTGGCTTGTTAGGGATATCACAACATGGGCAGTGAAGTGTACTGCCTTAAAATCCCAAGTCAAGAGGGAGACAGACACACATCTCCATCTATGAAAGATGACAGTTGGGAGCCAGAAACCTAAATTGGCTGCCTGCAAGAGACCAAGTAGAAGCAATACAGATGCATTTGCCCTGAATCTGTAATATTCAGTTCTTACACAGCACATTTAAACTTCAAAGCACTTTACAAACAAACTTATTTGCCTGGATGATATTCACCTCTATGCAGAGAGTCAGCATTAGGTCTCACACACCTAATGTTCCACTTATTTTTAAGACAGAAATGTTGCATGGGCCCGTGCTTGTCCTTTGCATATGGATAAAATTTATTCCCTGGGAAGTAGTGATTCTTGTCCTCATTATCCAAGCGAGGAAACTGAGGGTGAAAATGACTTTTCCAAGGCCTCAGAATATCAGCACCATTTTCCAGATTAGATACCAGGAACAGCTGACCTCAATGGGAGTCAGCATCATAGTTTGAATTAAAATTCAGGCACTTCTGTCTCCTATTGCTATACTCTGGTCATACCTCTCCTTTTTAAACAGTTGGCCCCAAACATTCATAGTGTTGAATTATTTGATACAGGCAGTTTTAGGAGAGGATTTCTCTGAGAATACTCATGAATAGTTATTTGCAAAATACTCATATGCACATTAAAAACAAGCTACTTCTGGTTTATCCATTATGGAAAGACATCTCAGCTATATCAAATATTAAGTATGTTACTTTTACGGGAGGATTGACAATTAATATTAAAAGTTTTAACATATGTGCACTAATCTAGCATATGTGCTTAAAATAGCATTTACCCAAATAACCATGACATAATGACACTTACTCAAAATGGCTCAACCACCAGAACTTGCAAGAGAACAGCTTAATAAGAGAAAGCCAGCAGCCTCTACTTCTTAGAGATAGTTTGATGTATCTTTATCCAGAGCAATAAGCACCATAAAAAAAGTCTATAAATAAAATAAATAGATAAATATCCTTACTCAGTGAACATTATTAATCCACGTAGTCTCATCAAGTACCATCTGCTGGTATTTCTGATTTAGGTGGCCTTGTCAAAGAATCCAGTTGTTCTTATTATAATATGTGCATAGACTCATATGGGAGATGGATGAAGACCTGCTTTTTGCATCTCCAGCACCAACTTTGCTCAGATCTTTGCAGAAGTTTGTTCTTAAGAGCTATGTAGAAATCTTTCATTAATTTGCTTTTACTGCCACCTGAGTACAAGAAAGCTTGGCCATTACCCTCTAGCAAAAAAATGGGAAAGGCAATAGGATTTCAAATAATCCATTGATTCACATCTGCATTAATAAGAGACTGTGAGAATACTGAGGTAATATTGTATGGAGCTCTATTATACCCCCCTTTCTTCAGTACTTGAGAAGAATAACAGCATCTCGGTTCTTTTCTAAACACTTTAGAGCTTTGTCAGCAAATAAAAGGCTGGGGATCCTCACAACCAACAGCATTCCAGTCCTTGGTGGGTTAGAAGTCTGGTCTCCTCAGTTTCTGGTGAGATAGGAAAACGGTGGTCTGTATCCACATTAGTGTAGGTTACAATTGGAATCAGTACTATATTTTTTTTTTTAATATCCATTCCATTGATCTCTATGGCTATGTCTACACTGGCAAGTTAGTTCGAATTAAGGAGGCTTAATTCGAACTAACTAAAGCCATGGCTACACTAGGCTTTAGTTAGTTCGAATTAAGGGCTTCCTTAATTCGAACTAATAAGTTCGAATAGGGTATTTGAACTAAAGGGTTAATTCAAACTAATTAGTTCGAATTAACCAATGTGGCCATGTTAATTCGAACTAATTTCTTAGTTTGAATTAACCGGCCATTGAAATGAATGGGGATCGCTAATTCAAACTAAGCAAGTGCTTGCTTAGTTTGAACTAACATTCCAGTGTGGCCATGCTAGTTCAAATTAAGCTAATTCGAACTAACTAAAACTAGTTCAAATTAGTTAGCTCGAACTAACTAATTCGAACTAATTTTAGCAAGTGTAGACATAGCCTATGAGGAGCATACTGCACAGGGAACCACCTTTTTCTCATAACCCGAGCTAAGTCAAGAAAAAGTTTACAGAAATTCTCACCTCATTAAGTTATGCCCCATTTTCTCTTTAACTGAGATAGAAGTCCAGTTTAAAGCAGCTAGATGATAGCTAAGTGTAAATTCCACAGGCTCAGTAGCCTCTATGGATGACAGATACTCTCCCACCCACACCCAAGCTCTCCCCTTCTAGATCTATAAAATATATTGATGTGGACACAGTAGCAAAATGAGGACAGACACATGCATAGAATTAAGCAGTGGGCTGCAACTTTCATGAAACTTTAACACAGGGCAGGGTTGCTACCCACTAATGACCCATACACTCCTATACCAGGCATTTAATTGGTTGCAGTGAAGGAATTACAGGGATCCTTAATATATAACTCATAGTGCAGGGTAGACCCTCCAGAGCCTGCCCCCTAGAACTAGCCTAGCACCCTCCCCACCATGAAGGGGACATAGGTTGCAGCAGAGGAGGGACCTCACCCTGCGAAGACCACAAGGTCTTGCCTTATCACATCAGACCAAGGTCCAAATCCCAGCTCTTCTGCCTCTGGGAATTATTCATTTTCCTCTCTTAACTCCACTTGAAACTGGCCACAGAGGGTGCCAGCACCTAGCTTGGTCACTCCCCCATCCAACCACATCACCTGCCCAGTCCATGCCCTCATGTTCCATAGCCACATGTCAGCACCTTCATCTGACAAAGATAGGCCATCATCCCAGAAAACTTTAGGCCAATTGTAACCAATATCCCTATGCTACAACACTGAGCTGCCTTTTCTCCAAGAATGCCTTGGTGACCTCCATATTTATTTTTTTTCCAGCCTTGTCCATGCAGGCTGGATCTACTCCCAGCCCTTGCCTGTCACTGAGTGCAGAACTGGCATGAGCTGATCCCACCACATACCATTTCTGGACGCGAACAGCTTCAAGCCCAGCTGAGATCTGGCTGGCCACACTAGCTGTCCTTTTGTAGGCTCAGTACACTATAGCATTCCTGCAAATCCAAATGTTTTATATTCTAGGTAGCGTCTAAAACAAGCAACCAAATTGGGTGTGTTACATTTTTCCATTCCCTGCTATCTTTTCCTTGGTGTACAGGTAAGTGCTGGAGCACCTTGATTTCCAGTGCTTTTTTCCCACAGCTACCACAGACCAAACACCCTGCAGCCACTGACATCGTTGCTCCAATCCTAAAAAAATGAATAGCAAATTTACCCCGATCAGGACCACAGTAACACCAGGCTTTTCTCAGCACCCTGCTGAATTGGTAGTTTTTCAAAAAGTTGCCATTACCATGTGTGAACAGCAGACCTGGCTACAGGCCACACAAGTGCCTGTCTGCACATTCTTTCAACACCTGCACATTCCTTCTCTTCTGTCTATTTTTGAGTGTCTTAAATACAGGGTCACAGTGTTGCACATCTGTTATGTTTAATGTATGCTTGGACCTGTCTACAGGTGCCCTAGACACCAGTTCACTCAAAGTACCAAAGAAGGCAACAACAAATGTTGCCTTAAATATAATGGCCTCCCTCCTACAGCTACAGACCCACCGCAGAGCCTTTGATAATGTTGTCACAGTTTCCAGTGTTAAAGGGTAACCTATCATTCCTCCAGTGTCCACCCTCCTGGAGCACTCTCCTTACTATGAAATGCCCACATGAATTTGGGAAACCAATCAACCCACTCCAGTAGGACAGGCCCATTAGCCAGCCAGAGATAGTGGAGAAAGCCAACCTGCGGAGGCCCTGCCTATTTCATCACCTGGTGTAGGTAGGGCAGAGGTCCCCAAAGCGTAAGGCATACCTCCCCAGGGGGTTGTGTAGGAACATTTTGTGGGGGACATGGCAGGACCTGGACCAACCCCTATAGTGGGTGGGGAAGGAATGCCACCCAATCCTGTTCTGCCTGGAGCTCTGCTCTTGTCCCACCCGCACAACCATGGTCCCAGCCACTGTGAACCCAGTGCCAGCACCTGCGCATGACCACTTGGCTACCATCCTTCCCCCACCACTCTTCACAGCACTCGGCCCAACTGCGGCCCCAGCTGAGATGTTAGCTTTGGTCCACCACAGCCCCTCGCTCAGCTGCAGCCCTTGGGGGCCAGTCCACAGCCTCCACCCCACTCCCAGCCTTGGCCCCTGCTCCTAGCCTCAATCCCTGACTGCAACCCTCTACCAGCCATAACTGAGAGAGTTGGGGAGACCACAGATGGGGTAAAGAGGGATGTGATGTAAAAAGTTTGGGGACCACTGGAGTAGGGGCTACCTACGGTAATGTCCCTCCTCTGTCCTAAATTCCACAGACTCTGAAAGGTTGGCCTAATAAGCCCTCAGAGTCTACAGGGCAACTGAGTCCTTGACTTGCCCCACAACTAAAGGATACCCTCTGGACTTTAGGGCAAATTCCTGGAATTGGTTGTCCTAAAATCAAGACAGCAGCGGTAACACTATTATCCACTCCCGGGGGATGCACCACATGAAAAAGGATGTTAAGTTGCAGGCAGTTAAAACAAAGCCCCTCAGCAGACCCATTATCCAAGCAATCTTTAGCTGACTGTTTTTTTGTAATATAGACCATGGGTTGGTTACCACACCAGAAACAGACTTTGTTGTTCTGAAAGTTTTCTCACCAATTAGTTACTGCCACCAGTATAGGAAAAAACTCCATGAAGGTGATGTCCCCTGTAATACTCTGAGCCATCCAACTTTGTGGTCACCTCTGTGCATACTACTTACCTGGAAAGTAAACTTCCAAACTTATACCTCTTGAGGTGTTTGACTGTGTCTGCAGCTGAGTCTTGAGCAACCAATCCAAATGCCATATTGAAACCTCCATTAAACTCTTCCAGGAATCTCTCCCACACTTCAAAGTCTTCCTTCAGTCTCCAAGTTCAATGTTAAACTTTGGGCAGAGCCTTCTGTTTTTTTCCAGGGCAATGGCGAAGGGCATCCCTAAAGCACTTGGCTAGGTTCTGAAATGCCTGAAATATTTATTCACAGTTGCCTGTCCCTAATTTTTCTGCACATATGAAGACATAGGGATAATTCTCCTTGTGATGCAGGCCAGTCTCACACACAATCAGTTACTCCAACATGGAGCTGAATCTTTCAAAAGCAAAATAAGACCCCAAGAACTCCATGGACACAGTTTTATCAAAACAGTAGTGAACTTCAATCTACAACCCAAGAAAGCTGAAGTCCCTAGAATGCACAGGAAGCAACCAGAATGCATATTTGATGTGGCAACTGCATTTTGCCAATATCTCCCCAGGCCCACATTCCCTAACCATGTCCACTGCAGCATCATATGACATGTATCTCACTGAACACAGCTGCAGGTCAATAGGACAGGTGATGATCAACTTGTATTCCTCCTTCACCTTCTTCAGTACCAAACCCAGTGAAGACATAAGCAATTCTGGCACTGGAATACATTGGAAGGGACCTGCCACTCTCCTGTTGCCAGCTCCAAGGTGATCACTATATGCCTCGTTATATACTCAAAGCTTTTAATGGACTTCATGTTCCTTGCCCACTCAAGAGTGGCACCTCAGACCTTTGAATGGGATTTGAAAACCAAATGAAAATTCATTCCACAAATATGCTCTGTCTTTTTTCTGGAGTAGTCCAATAAAACATTTCACAATACTGTATCTTAACTGGAACAGGAAGCTTTCCCAGAGTTCCTGACTCACCCCCAACCCAAGCATCTCTTGAAGCACTGGCACCTCACGGGTCCCCCTTTCCTACTGCCCTGTTGGAATCACCCTTTACCCGCATAACAGGAGAAGACGCTATGTTTGTACTTGCACTAGTAGAGAAAACTGCTCCCATCATTAAATGCAAAGCACACATTGGCTTTTATATACATATTTTGAAAACAGGGTTTTGGCACAGGCAACCTGTTGTCTATAAATGCCAGCTATAGGCCAATAAGGAGTCACACCAGCCGAAGTTCCTTGTCTATTTTACCCCAGAGTAAATCAGACTCCTCAGCCACCCAGGACTTAACCATGCTACCCCATCATAGGTAGCATAACCCGTCACTATTATGTCTTCATACCTGAACAAGGAAATATACCTCATTGTGGGGCTCTTCACATAAATTATACTGACATAAATATGGAAGGCTGCAGACCAGTTTTCAAGCGTTTGAGGCATCTTAGGTCTGTAGAGTCTGTCCTCATCTTTGTGTGTATGTGTGTGCACGTGTGCTATTTGCTTCCTCCACTGTCTGTTCTTCCCTGGACAACAGGTAAATAAATCCACAGACGCCCTCTTAATTGCACCATATTCCTTTACAGGACTCATGTCCCACCCCAAAACTGAGAGTGGCCCACTCTAGTCAGGCAGGCTTCCTGACCCATGGACCAGCAAAGCTAGTGATTTTACCAGGTCACCCCATAGCCCTTGAAAATAAGGATGTTCAAAGATGGGGAGTGACCTGGGTGAGATCCTTCCCTTGAGTGGCAAGTCACGCAGTCCCTTCCATCAGTATCTCTGGACCACTGGGGATCCCCACCGCTGCATCCTGAGAAAGCCTGCCAAACTGCTGACAGATTATGGGGAGCAACACCCAAACCTGGGGCCCTTCTCCTTCTCTTCATCATCCAAGTGCACCTGAATGTGACTTGGACTCTCACTATCTTCAAACTCAGATCTGAATCCATCATATGGATATCCTGTAGGATGGGCTATGGAGCCCATCCAGGAGGGATGCACTCCTCTTACTCAATACAATCCACAAAGCAAATGGTACCAATCAACTCTCCTGCCAAGCTGCTTCCTACATTCCTTCTGTGCCTGTTGCAGGCTATTGATCTTCTCCTGATTTCCATTCCTGTGAATATTGATCCCACCCTTTCCCAACCCTACTATTCTCTGGGAAAGCTCCCCAAAGAAACCCTCACCCACTCTCTCTCAGTGTCTTCATTAAGGCAGGGATGGGTCCCTGCCATGCCTGCATGAGAGCACCCCTACTACCAACACATGATTCCTGCTGTTGCCTTGCCTCGAGGGTGCGGGGGGAAGGAACAGGGCATTCTGTCTGCCTCCTTCAGAACAGATCTTGGTGCAATACCGCGTGACCCCCAGCTTCAAGTAGGGCAGGTTGGGGGAAAGTTGAAATGGAATCCCTACGAAGGGGGCTCCTGCTCCAATAATGAGCTGAGTCTCCATATCAGGGGGACAATCCACTCAATAAGGCAGAGACCCTCCTTCACAGAGGCAAACTCTCTGCCCCTGGCTGAGAGACCCCAGAATCCTTTCCAGCCTTCCTCTGGATCTTGAGGACTGCTTCTGGAATTTGGTGAGAAACACTTTCTCTACTGGAATGGAGCCAAAAGGACTCCATATGACCTCTGCAATAGGTTAAATCCTGAGAGTGGGGGAGTGCTAGCCTATCAGCACACCTTTCCCCCAACTAGCCAAAGGATGCCAGAGACTTCTGAGGGAGGAGCTACCTATTGTCCCTTGGCAAGTGTCTCTCCCTTCTTGCTGCGTGGGCTTTCTACCTTTCACCACTGGCACCATCAAGTTCCTCCACCCACTGATGCTGGTGGGTGACATCTGCAGTTGATCCAACATTATCCTAATGGAGGACTTCCCTAATAAGTAACGATACAATAAACACCCACCTGTATCCAAAGTGGCACAAGCATTGGGTCCCAGCCCTCATAGCAGAGACATCTCTTGGTCTTGCATCAATAAGATGCTGAGTTCATAGGGCTGTCTTTAACTTTAATATTTATAACCCCTCAGATCAGATGGTGAGCATGTGTGGAAACTTCAAGACCACTTGCCCTTAAACGAAAACTTTCTGAATTACTGAGCTACACTACTGCTGGATATTTCTGAACCCTTCTAGATGAATTGCCCTGCCCTGATCTCTGCACATGTATAGAGACAAAGTATACCAACTACAATGCATGTTTTCTTCCCAGTGCTTCTCTCCATCTCTTTGGTAGTACAAAAATACATGAGCTACAGATAGAATTGAAAATCTTGCAAAAACTTTCTATAACCACATTTTCCAAATGGACAGTAAGAATATGGTGCCAAATATAAACCCTGATGGATGCACTGAACAGCTACACAGGTCTCAGTGAGTTTATGGATGTAGCAGGGAACTATATGGCCCAAAAACTGGATAAATATTTTTAATAATTTCTGCCTTCTGTAGCAATCAGAAATGAAAAATTCATGGCAAGATTACTTTAGTAACATGGAAGAAGCTTCATCTGCAAATCCACTCAGCTTCAGCAGATTCCAGACACCATCAGAAAGTGAATGTATTCATTCATGCCCTCTGAACTGAAAGGGGGAAGTATATAATATACTACAGTGATTGGCTCAGTATAAATATGACAGGCAGAAGGTAGACAGATGATAGTCAAATTATTATTATTGCACCATGGTGCCCATAACTTACTCTGAAAGAAAAGTGACATTAGTAAAGTAAAATAAATCTGGTAGTCTTTAAAAGTGCCACAGGACTCTGTTGTTTTTCTGCAATAGACTAACATGGCTATCCAGTTGGAATTAGTAAAGTAGGCACAGTCTGAAGGGCAAACAACAGTGCAACATGTTAATAACAGGAAAGGAAGGGGACTCATCGAATACGGCCTCATGATTTGTCATCTAGGTTGTCTAATTTTCAGATGTTCCTTCCTTTGAATTCCCCTTGGTTTTCAAAAGCAAAAAAAAATCTGTAAAGGTTATATGCAAATGTTAAGTAAATGCAACTCCTTAACTTTCCCTCTGCACCCTGTCACTATAACATGAAACAAATGAACAAATGCTTGAGCTGATTGTCTTATTTCATTTTTCAGATTCAACTGTGATATCACACACATTTGGCACTCTTATTGAACTCTACTCCACCTAAGACCTTGACAGTAACTGTATTTCATACATCACTCTTGGGAGCAATGTCCCTTAATTAATCTTCAGCACAAGGAAAATCTGAACAACTGGAGGACAATTTCCAGCTAGGAAACCTTTGAGAAGACAAAGATTTAAGTTCACTGCCATTCTTACTTTATGCTCTTTCACATTTCTATAACTAATACTGATTATGATATTGTTGCCCCTTTTTGTGGATGTTCCAGTTGGGAGTAGAAATTGGTGGCAGCCAGGTACTTATTTGATGCAGTCTTGTTTATTTACAAGGAGTATACAAATTTCTGTTTCTCTGTACTCAGGAGGAATGAAGAACAAAAAAGAGCAGTTTCATATCTTACAGCCTTAAGCCCTTTAGCTAACACCAGCCAGATTGCAAAGCTCTCTCTCTCTCTAGCTTTTTCCAGAATCACATTGTGCTTCTAGCTTCTCCTCATTTTTTCTTGCCTTTTTTCCTCTGCCTCTCCCTTTGTTCTTTTCTGTGTTCTTTTCAGTCCCTGTGTGTTCACTCCCACTCCTACACACGGCTACCCAAAACAATATCCAGGCCAAAAATCTCCTAGGTGGGTTCATAAACACTTTTTGTCTTACGTGGGACTTATGTTTCCAGTTATGGTAACTGAATGGTGAGTCCACACCTATCAACCTCCATGAAGTTTTAGCCCAATCCATAACAAGATTTCACACAGCAAAGAACAGTACTAAATATATAATTTGTTTGGATATAAATTCAATAAACTTTATGAAGGAATCCTCTTGCTCATGATTGGCTGACAATCAATACAATTACAAATACTCTAGAATAGCTGGAACCCAAGTGTCAAACATTTTGGTAATATTTAAGTGATATTATTAAGTGATAATATTAAGTGAAACATAGTTTACATGACGGCTTCAGAATATGACACAAAGGTGAATCTGAATGACTCTGTGATGGAGTGACAGTGCCTACTGGCCAACAGTGGATAGTGCTGATATGGGGTAATCCTGACTTGTTAACAGGAGAAGAGGGAAGAAAACATGGATTGTTCATAGGCAGAAAGTTAGAGGTGTAATATAGGATCAATTAATCAAAAATGTGTATGAAAATTGAAATATATAATGCAGGGGTCAGCAACCTCCAGCATGCGTGCCAAGTTTGGCACCCGGGCCGATCTTGAGTGGCACACGGTGCTGCTCAGGCTCCCCCTGCTGGTCCCGCCCCCCAGCGCGGCCTGGGGGCCGGAGCCACAAAAGCCGCATGCCACAGCTCCAGGCCCCTGCTGGCCACGCTTCCCTACTGGGGAACCCGGCCAGCAGGGTAAAAGAAGCCATAGCACGGGGCTCCTGTCCCCTGCTGGCCCTGTCCCCACCGGGCAGGGTTGTCCCTTGAAAGGAGTAGGGCCCAGGGCCAATCGGCCTAGGGGAGCCACTCCCCATGCTGGAGGGGAGCAGAGCAGCTTGGTTGGTGCTGTCCATGTTTCTCTGGTTGGTGTCCCCTTCCAGTTCCCTTGTTCTAACCCAACGATCCCCACACCCATTCCTGTTTTTTATCAGTTCTGTCCCAGAATTAGTTGGTGCTGGGCTCAGTTGCTGATCCCTATAAGTTGTGGGAAGGGCTTTGAGCTTGTAGCGATGGTTACCAAATAGCAGCAACCTTCTACAGGACTTCAGAATATGGTGTCTGACTAGCATTGACTTTCATTGGAGTTAAGTAACTAACTCCCTTAGGCCTCTTTGAAAGTCTCAGCCTTAACTCTTGGGGTCCCCTTAAGGTAAACTCTGACCAATGATTGTCACTTTTCCAGTGTAATGACATAAAACAACACAAAGTAATTCATCAGTTTCCATGTTAAAGAGAGGTGGAGTATTGGATTAAAAGGCTCCCTGCATCATTGAAGCCACAAATTTAATTAAGCTTCTAAAACCCTTAAATATAATCACAAGAATCTCGTTCTCAGATTACAAAATGTGAACTGGAAATTCATGGTTTCATAAAGACAATAGAAAACCATTCTTTGTCCCACAGAGTTGCAATTTTTTTAAATGACAGCAACATGATATATATTTGCAATGCTTCTCAAGAACCATTCATGCGAAATTCTGTTAAATATATATTTGTTTGGCACCGGTTATGACTACTTTGAATTTAAAGCAGAATGGGTAAACTAATCATCATCCCATGCCCATCATATTTTTCTCCCACAAAAACCAGCATTGCACTAACTCATGCAACTTGTCAATGTAAAAATATGACCAGTTAAGAGATTACCTTGTTTTAGGACAGGCAACAATTTCAGTATAAAACTGGACTGATTGATTATACAAAGATTCAGAGCAGAAATTATAGTGATACGAAGACTTGTCAAATGGTGGCGACAGTGCAGTACTTATTATTTATAGTGCTGTTGTAGCCATGTTGGTCCCAGGATATTAGAAAGACTAAGTTGGGAAGATAATATCTTTTATTGGACCAATTTCTGTTGATGAAAAAGACAAGCTTTTGAGGCACACAGAGCTCTTTTTCAGATCTGGACTACATATTCCTAGTGTCACAGCTAAATACAAGGTCAAAAAGATTGTTTAGTATAAGTAGTTAACATGTAGTCTAAGGGACCATGCAGTGTGATGTGGCATATTAACATCCCTGCAACCAGAGGACAAAAAGGGGGGATTAGTGGTTTATGGGTTGTTGTAATGAGCTATGAATCCAGGGTCTTTATTAAGACCATGATTTTTAGCATGTAGCAAAGTTATTAATTTAAAGGCCCATACTTAACTTTTGAAGGTATTATGTAGGTTTCCTGTGAGAATGAGGACTGTGAAAAGCGTTCACCCTACACACATCCTGCACACGTCTACCACAACATGTGGTGTACCTCAGCCAGTGCACTAAATGCCCCAATAATAACTATGTGGGTGAAGCAGTACAATCATGTTGATCTTGAATGAAGTCACACAGAAAAATGATAAAAGACAAGAACACCCTCTCACCCATGGGTGAACATTTTTCACAAAACAATCATTCCATATTTGAGCCCTCAGTCCTTGTTTTTAAAAAAACCAGCACAACACTGTCAAAAGACTAGCCTGGATGCTTAAATGCATTACTTTGTTAGACACTATTGATATGTCTGCACAGCAACTAGACACCTGGTCTTGTGGGGCTTAGGCTGCAGGGCTGTTTCATTGCTGTGTAGACTTCTGGGCTTGGGCGGAAGCTCGATCTCTTGGACCCTGCCAGATGGAAATATGTGTTTACTTATGCTCAACAAACTGTTCCACCTTGTATTTAGCTGTGACACTCTGAGCTGAAGATGAGCTCTGTGTAGCTCAAAAGCTTGTCTCTTTATCAGCAACAGAGTTGGTCCAATAAAAGACACTGCCTCACTCACCCTGTTTCTTTATTTTATTTATATTCATTCCTAGGGCCTCTTACCATCACTGTACTATCTGAGCACCCAAAGTAGGCAAAAATTACTGTAAATAAGTGTTGAAAAAATAGCTACCCTATGTCAAAAACCAGGGAAATTTTCAAAAGATTTAGAGATTAATTTGAACCCAGATAAGCACCTCAGGGATCAGATGTTTACATGAATCTTATCTGAACTACCTATTCTAGACAAAATGATTGGGATATATTGTGAAATCTACTGCTGAGGGCTCAAGCAGTTTTGAGAAACTAAAACAAGCAGACTTAGTAAATATCCTGTTCCTGGGTGAAATTAATTTTTGTGTACAGCGCCAGCTAATGAACTACTTTAGCCCCCGTAAGCCATGGGTTCCTCTGGGTTCCACTGAATGACACCAATTTACACCACCTGAGGATCTGGTCCTCCCATATCTATATAAATCTCACATTCTCTATTGAAATGGCCATCAAAGGGAAACAAGATACTCCAGTGATGAACATCTAAAAGAACTGAAATAGAACAGACTATCCACTGGGAAGTTAACTGAGATTACACACTTGGTTCATTCAGGCCATCAAGCAGTCATCAGATGATAACCACTTTGTCACTACTCCCACAGAATAGAATGGAATACATGTCCTAGAGCTGAAAAGCTCCATATCTCATTAACAACCACATGAGCCATGCCTGTCACCAGTAGCTTTAAGTTTTAATTTCTCAGCTTTCATTTGTCACTGAGGCTATTTGTCCATATCTCTTTTGTGTTTAATCATCAGTATGAATGCTTCTGATGAGATTATTTAGCTAACCTACTACACCAGGAAGTCACAAACACAGAACTATTTATACAGGAACAAATTAAGTACAACCATTTATTTTTAGATAGAAAAATAACTGGTACTATGAAACATAACATCTTTAGCAAAAATGCTTTGGAGAGTTAGATTATCAAATATAACAGTTCAGTGGTTCAATTCATACCTGACAGGCTTCAAAGAATATATATGCAAATTGATCTCCCAGCTGCAAGGGTAATTAACTTGGTCTGCTGCAGGGGGCTGTTCTTCCACTCATTCTATTTCATGATTTTAGTGACTTTACAATTTTCTCATTCCACTGTCTTTTGGTATGGAAATAAAATTTACTTCCCGTTATATGTAAACTTCATCACACTACCATCAACAGGGAATTTGGGGAACTGCAAACATTTAAAAACAAGACAAGACCCGATGTAAGAGTGAAAAATCTAGAAGCATATTCTTATTTAGATATATTTTCTTATTTTCAGTCATTAGGGTTCTTACACTTATTTATTGGACTTGCACATTCATACAGCGGGACCAATTTTATCTTAAACTTTTTTGAAACCAGTGTAGCTCCTCTGACTTCAGTAATGTTACTAGTGATTTACATTGTGTGATATCACAAGTACAGAGACTTGGAATATGCTATTCATTTAACTTTTTACTAGAGTCCAATCTTGATCATAACTCAGGACAATGGGAATTTTGCCATTAATTTTCATAGAAGCAGTATAGAGCCCTAGATATATAGTATTTCATCCCATACTCTGCTCCTATCAAGGTTGAAAAATTATGGGATATTGAACCAAAATATTTGGTTCCACTTGCAGAACGAGGGGTTTTGAGTCTTATGAACTATAACATGTTCTAAATATAACTATGACGGAACACTAAAAGTATTTTCTCATTACTCAATAATAGTACATTTCTGTATCTTTTGCAAAAGGCAGTCATGTTACATATGCTAGAGAAGACTACAGAAATAGAGGAATTCCTGCATTTGGCAACTATTCATAACCAGAAATGCACCTACAAAGCCATTCTTTGAAAGTAAACAGGAAAGTCATAGGGTGACTCATGTTTGAGCACAGATTTATAAGCACACGTAAAGTAATACATATACATCTTGAACATATAATTGTTATCCCTGATATAGGTACAATCAAGTCATTGGAATTATTCCAGGGATAAATTTGGTTTAGTGTAGTACCTATAAATTAGATGTAAATGTTATGTCTTTTTATGTATTTCTGTTTGATAGTTCTTTGACACACTCTGAAGTATTCCACAGGAATTGGAAAGGAAAACGATATGCAATATACATGCACATGTTCATATATAATGTTGGGTATATTTCAGCAATGGACAGACTATTTTGGTAAAATTCAAACCATTCCTCCCTCCCTCAGATCAATTTCTGAGTTACAAAGGCACAAAATTTTCAGTCTGGGCCACCAGATTCAGGCCTGAGTCATGGAGGGGGGTACGTTATTCCTCTGCTTTCATCCTCATCTGATATTAAAGTTCAAAGCTGGGCCACTAGAAAAATTCTTCTGCAGCTTACATGCCACTCCCTCTAGAGTACTTAACTAGACTTAGAACAGAGTCCTGTGGCACTTTTAAAGACTAACTGATTTATTTATCGCATGAGCTTTCGTGGGACTTTCTCCCACGAAAGCTCATGCGATAAATAAATCTGTTAGTCTTTAAAAGTGCCACAGGACTCTGTTGCCTTTCTACAATAGACTAACACGGCTACCCCTTTGGAATTTAACTAGACTTAGTTGAATATATGCTAAAAGGACATTGGTGGGAGTGTGAATGGCAGCTCCACATCTTTTTCAGAAAGCAAGTGAAAAGGGAAGAGTGCAGAAGAGAACTGGATATGGCCATTTTATATAGTTTTAAGCATATATAAGGTTTTGTTTTCATTTTTTGTTTGTTTGTTAAATTTTTTAAGCAGCCTAATAGTTGGGTCTCCAACTTCCACTGAATTCCATTGAGAGTTGGATGCCTTTGAAAATCCCAACCTACATTTTTGTCTAAAAAACAGACTCCCTAATTTGCATGTTACCAGGTCAGCAGGTTATACCTCAGTTAGGCAACACATGGCAGATTAGTTTGATATGCATCACCACAACCTCTTGTCCCTTAAATTCATGTGATTTGGACATAGCCCATTATGAATAAGTTGGTGAAGCTCTGGAATGGGCTACCTAGGGAGGTGGTAGAATCTCCATCTTTGGAGATTTTTAAGGCCCGGTTAGACAAAACCCTGGCTGGGATGATTTATTGGGAGTGGTCCTGCTTTTTAGCAGGGGGTTGGACTAGATGACCTCGTGAGGTCCCTTATATCCCTATTATTTTATGATTCTATTCCAAACAGTAGAATACTGATTTTGTATTATTGTTTAAGCTATTGCCACCTAACAGCTGTCCAGTGGTCAATTGTTGGCAGAATCCACAGAAAGGACAAGGAGAGAATATGCAGAGACACTGAACTACCTTTTTTTTTTTCTAAGGGTTTGTCTTCACCGGTAAAAAAAAAAAGCTGCTTTTTTTTTTACTTGAGATAACTAACATACATGCACTATCCCATGGTAAAAACAGGAAAGATGAGGGACGGTACTTTTATCATGAGGTAAATTTACCATTTCAGTCCTATTCCCCCACCAGAGGTTGACCTTGGTATATTTAATCTTACAGTGAAGCTAAAATGCTTTGTGATCATTATGTTTTTACCGCAGCCTAGCTCATACATTAGTTATCCTGAGGTAAAAACACTCGGCATTTTTAGCAGTGAAGGCTTTAGAGATGGTCTTTCTCAGTCACTATAAAAGAATATTGGAGAGTCTGTGGGCAGCAGTGGGGTTCAGTTAAGTTTATAGTGTTGCTGTCCCTGCGTTATGAACAAACAAGACTTTAATTTCCTCTGTTGTCAGACTGGCACCTTACAAAGACACGGAATTATCTTTTTATATATTTATAAAGAAAATATAAGAACTAGAATGTAGAATAAAAGCACTTACAGGATAGTAAAACATATAAAACAGGGACTAACATCTTCAATTAATTCTATTTTGCTATGAAGTAACGGCCACTGTGACTAACAGAAAATCTGCTGTCTGCCTCTGTAACTTTCCATTGTGTCTGCAAAATAGCTCTTTAAATGCCATTTGACCTTGAAAGCAAAAATAATCTGTCCTTTATCAACTGTGTCCTTCCATGGTCTGGCTTACAGCATCCAATTTACATCCTATCTTAATGTGAAGCTTCTACTGATAACAAATTCAACCAAATACCTGCATCTTTTCTCCAGAAACATTTATCTTCATTTTATAAAAAGAAGAGTACAGATGTCTTTTGTCTGTCACCTGTCTCTTGACTCTGACCTAAAAAGCACTTGGACAATTTAGCAGCTCTCACTTTCAGTATGAGACTTCTTTAGTTTGTGTTCAGTCTACAAAAGTCACCAATTCTAGAAGCTTAGAGTTATCCTATGTAACATATCCTATGAATAGGATAGCTTTATGAATATGAATGTGAATATGAATCCTTTGTTAGCTTGCATATTTTTCCATCCTCTGTGATTCAACTATTTCCTCTACTATTCTCTAATTTTGAACTCAGTGGAATTATTCATGTGAGAAAAGTTAACAAAACAAAATTCACTTCAATTAGCTTCTAACCAGAAGAGAGAATGCATCTTATTATGCATTTGACTGTGTGTGGTGCACTGGGGCCCTCTTCCTTACTGAGTGCTCTGGGAGGTATGATAAGACAAGTTGTAACAAGTGGGAATAAGATGGAAAATATGAGAAAGGATGAGAGTAACTGTGATAAGATGACATGATTGCAAATACCAAGTAGGGTGCAAGTTGAATATGCTGAATTTAATTCAAATTTTAAAAAAATCACAAAGAAATTGTTTTACATCTGAGGAGGAGGAAGTTCATCTATGAAACTCCCGAGTATTTGCAAGAGGCAAGTGCTTATATCAACCTCTATACAGTTTCATCACTCACCACAACTTGTTACTTCAGGTTGTTACAGACCACAGTGAGAAGCTAAAGACAAGACTAAGTCTGTTTTGCTCACACAAGCAATATCACAACCTGAAATGAGCCAGCAAGGCCAACTGTCCTCAAATCTTTATTAATCATTATTGAAAGCATTGACGGGGCATCAAACACTGCCCTATTATTGAATGTGTGTGTAGAAAAATGATGGTAGGTCATTTACTCTCCTCTTCTTTGCAGAACTTATGGTTGATGCTGCTCCAAAGCAGAAAGTGCTGTTCCAGAGTTATGTCAAGCAGTGAAGAGAGTGGGAACAAATGCCTTTGCGTGCTCTCCCAGTTCATCTGACTAAGAACATTTGAGCAAGTCTCCAGTTACATGCCCTTCAACTCATGCTGGATCCTTGCTGGCATGCTGCAACGTGCACGTGTAGAACAGAGGAACAACCAAACTGGAGAAACCACTATCTGGCATAAAGGAATGATTAATGAACTCCTCCTTCTTACTTTGATTGGTGATCTTAAATAATGGCAAAATGTGAGGAAGGCAGCTCACGATAGACAGTTCCCAAGTACATCCTGCTTCATGCATGTTTATCATGTTTAACCACTTCAGCCGACCTTATGTCGCATCTCACTTTCCCCAAGAGCTTTAGGTGAAGAAAAGACTTTAATGCCAACAGATGAAACAGGCTGCCAACAGCTACTGTTCCTGGAATCCTGGCTACTAGTTTGTTTTTCATTTAACTCCTCATTCAGCCAAGTACTTAAGACATGCACAGCTTTAAGTATGCGCTCAAAGCAAAGCCCCTAAGCAGCAAAGCCCTAGAGAGTGACCAAAGCCAGTGAAGATAATGGACATGTTTTCATTGGCTTCATAGGGTTTTGGATCAGGTCTTTACAAATCATGACTATTTTACTTGTTTTAAATAAGCAAAAACTCAGCAGCATCCCATGTATCAGGTCACTCCAAGGTTGATCAGTATTTTGTTTTTTTATTTGAAATAGAACTGTGTCATGAAATAAAAATATCAAGCCATTTGGAGAAAAAAGAAGTCTGTAGGTTTCTGCATAAAATGGTATTTGTCATGCTCTCTGGAGTGGCTCACAAGCATGAATGAAAACTTCAGGGCAAACTGTCCTGGAACAGGGAATGGACCCCGAACTAGTTGTGTGTTCTATTATTAGATCTCTCCAGCCAACAAGTATGGACTCCTAAGGCACTATAACAGCTTTAATGTGGTCGCAGACAGTCTCTTTGGGCATTCTGATCTGTCTTCATATCCAGGCAAGCTTGTCTTTATGATAGATGCTCCCCTACACCAAAATCACAACAGTACTCAGGTTTCTCCCAGACCCAAACGACTTGTCACTTACTGTAGGCCAACTGTATATAAGCTCTGAAACCAAAGATAATGTTTTTATCTAATCCTGCAATAAACCAACCAAAGGAAAAAAGAAATTGAAGAATTATTTACGAGGTTAAAGTAGGCACACATAGACACACAAATGAGTTACAGTGTTAAATTTCAAAAGATAACAGGAATTTCAATAGCATGCAAACTATATATATCCTTTAGGGCTAACTCAGGCAAAACAGTTAGGGACCCTTTGTTTATGCTTTGAAATCTTCACCTCTCAGAGTTCAAGCAGCATAGGAATAACAATTTCTTGTTAGGAGGGATTTTTATTCCTTTCCCTCAACATTCAAACTGTGATGGGACAAGGGCTTGTGCATGTACCCTCTTCAGAGTGTGGGGGAAACAATCAACTAAGTCTTTTGTCAATGATGGTTTGTCTCAGGGGCATGTCAGCCCTGAAAAAACATTTGGGGCACAAGCCCTGCCCCTGCCACACTCCCATTCCTCTCAGGCCCAATCTGGCACCAGCCCCAGCCCCAGTGCCCCAATCCGGCTTGCCGAGCCCAAACCAGCTCTCCACCCCCTGGCTCAAACGCCAGCCCCGACCTCAAACCCCAGCCTGTCCCAGGTGGGCCCAAGCCTGAGGACCAGCCAGCCCTGAGCCCCAGCCAGCTCCGCAACCTGGGCTGGGAGGATACCCAACCCACCTGCAGCCCCAGCCTAGCCACCCAGGTGGGAGGGGATGATCCCCTGCCTGCCCACCTCTACAGCCTGCTCGCTGGCCCAGAAAAGGGATCCCCTGCCCCCCATGCTCCAGCCCCAGCTGAGGGCTCTGCACTTCCTTCTAGGCAGCTACCCTTGGCTCAGCTGAGTATCCCCCCCACCCCCGTCCAGTGGTCCAGTGGGAAGAAGGCAGAGCCACTGCCTGCCTGGGACTGCACAGCAGAGGAGGGATTTAAAGTT
Source organism: Pelusios castaneus (assembly GCA_007922175.1). Taxonomy (NCBI): domain Eukaryota; kingdom Metazoa; phylum Chordata; order Testudines; family Pelomedusidae; genus Pelusios; species Pelusios castaneus. The sequence goes on along the minus strand of ML685888.1, from coordinate 276,832 downwards.
CTCTCCTCTCCTACCCTGAGCTATGTGACTGGCTACATGCTGTACCAGGGCAGACAGCTCAGTCCCAGCTTAGCTCCTCCCAGGGAGAAAGGCTTGGATTACTGGCTGAGATGATTGGGACTCATGCCCTGTGTGCCCTGTGCCGGCAATACCCACGGTTTATCTGATGTCTGTAGATCTTCTTTGGTTGAGGAGGAGATAACACTCTTTGTAGTATACTAATATTTCACACTCGGTAATCCTTCTCCCCTGACTGGGGGGGTATTTATAGCCTTAGCAAACATTTTTATAGTTAGAACAAACATTTAAACATTACCTTGTAACATGGGACGGAGATATAAACAAGATTAATATATGCAGTCTCCTACAAGCATTTCATAAAGTCTAAACACGGAAAACATTCTTATAACTCTCTTTCAACAATACAAACACAGGTGAGCCAGACTGGTTTCCAGCTGTGTGTTTGTCAGCGTTCAGTGAGGCCCATGGCCTTGGAATGAGCTGGCTCCTGCTCTGCCACTGTTACTGTATTACTAATTTTTTTTTTAATTAAAAATTGGCAGTTTAATCACTGAGACCAACTGGGGAATTTGCTTGTTGTATAATTAGTTCAGCTCAGTAGCTCAATCTCCCATTGTAAAATGACACAGGCTGCTGTCCTGCACCTAACCCTGGGACAGCCTGTGCTGCAGAATCCAAGGGAAACACGCTGCTCTCATGGCACAGCACTTCCTCCAGCCACCTCAGTGCTTCCAGCAGAGACAGCATGATGCTGTTGATCCATCTACCAACCCAGTGACTGCAAAACAATCGGCCAGAGATATCGTGCACTACATAATCTCACACGAATATTGAGCGTGTGAGCGTGAGTAATTGTCTGCACAGCAGTTCATCATCAAATATTCATAAAAATAAAAAGGGGGTCATGTAAATGTCTGAAAAGGATACATTAAAAAAGTAAAAACAAGGCCATGCCAATCCAAGTAGAACTTACAAACATGTGTTTACAAGTGTTGTCTTTTGCAGTTCCCTGCTACCTCTATCATCTACATAACCAATTTCACATCCTCACAAAGGACAGGTAAGTCAACATGGCAATATTCTCAGAAACATCTCCTCACAACCTTCTGACATATCAGTGGGGTTGCCCTACATTCCAAGCCCATGGACAAAGCACAGATTAACTATGAGGTTGGATTAGCTACTAATTAAAAGCATGCTGATGAATGGAAGAGCAACCAGAAGAGCAACTCTATCTGATTATCAACCCCACCTCTCAACACTGACATGACAATAGATGAGTATCACTTGCCAGTGAGAGAGCTGACATGGTCACCCCACAGCAAGTGAATTGTCTCAATGTTTTCTGTGCTCTCTGATGAATGAGATCAATAACAGAACTCAAGTTGACTATGGTTCAGTCAACCATGTGCCCTGCCTAGGGACAAACCTATATGTTTTTCCATCACTGCAAAGTTAAGGCTTCTTTGGGCTTCAGTTTTATCCTTGGCTCTCCCAGCTGCAGTTAGCTGAGCTGCTTAACAAAAAGAAACAGGGCTACAGGAGGAGCTCTAGATAGTTCCTGGAAAGAAAAAAAATGTTTGGGTGACATAAATTGAATGGGAGACCTCCAAGGAAAACACAGGGAGCTGCAGGAAGAGGCACTGAAGAGTCAATGGAATACCTCTGAGTCAGTGCTAAACATGTGCCTCTGTGTGGTGTTAAGGGACTTCAAGCTTTTTCAGATGCTCTCTTTTAAGTGAGATGTGAAATTGAGGTCCTGACTATATGTGAAACTAAAAATTATTCCTAAGCACTTTTCCCAAATATTGGGGTTTCAGCCCCAGCCTACAAACAAAAATAAGTTTAGGTAAAGACATTCTGCCTACCACATAACCCCTTGCTGTTTCGATTATATAGACTATTTTTTCTCAATTCCTGTCAATGAACTGTTTAGTATTACCATATACTGTAAGGCAGCTGCTGCTTTTTAATCACAAAGGTGGATACATTTCAGTGCATGAACTTTATAAAGCACTGCTTCAGATTTAGGTCTTGATACTTTTACTATGTACAGTCTTTCATCCAAACATAAATTGTTACTATTTCAGTCTTGTGAAATGAAAATATATCATCTATCATTTTAAATTCCCTTACCTGTGTCAATCTCATATGTTTCGATGTGTTTGGAAATGCTCCTCAGCCTTGACTTTCCATTTTCAGTGCTTGCTCTTTCACTTTGCTTCGAGAGTCCCATATTTTTATTTGTGACTTTTGCCCCAGCCCAATTTAATCTATTGTCTGCTCCCTACTTTATTTTCCTACTCCAAGTTTCAGTCCTTGCCCCTTCTCTGTTTAACTGAGATACAGACCTAACTACACTCAAAACCACTTACACTAAAAAAGGCCACTCCACAAGAAAAGTAGATTGCATCATACAACAGACTATCCAAATATCTGGTATCAGTACTGCTCAAAATCAGAGTGCATGCCATTTTTGGCACATGTATCTCAAATTGCCAACCCTGGCCTCAATTCAGTTTGGGTGCTAAACATGAAGGTTTCTTACTTGTAACTGGAGTTCTTTGAGATAGCGCTGCATATTCACACATATGAGTATTGCACCTTCCAGTGGTGTCTAATGGTAGAACCCTTTCCAATCCACGTCCACTCTCATGCCCCCTCCTACCTCTCCTCTCAGCATCTCCAAACATTCTGAAGGTGAGGCTATACAAGGCGATGCTTCACCCTCTACTACCTCAGTTCCTTCCAGCACCAGCCCCAAGATGTAAAACAAAAAGGGACTCAGAGGAAGGGGAAGGTGGGTAGGAAGTGCAAATATGCAGAGCAATCTTAAAGAACTCCAGTTACCAGTAAGTAACATCAATTTCTTCTTCAAGTGGCTCTACATAGCCCCACTTAAGGGTAGTTTGATAAGCAGTGCTGTAAATAACCTGAAGGTGGGACCAGAGTCCTAACTAATTAGAAACTGAAGCACGATTCTACCAATCTAATATCAGACCTTGTGGCCAAAGCAAGAGCATAATGCTTAATAAAAGTGTGTACAGAGTTCCAGTTTGCAACTATGCAAATTTCAGTAATACTTGCTAAAGGAAGCAAAAGAAGCTGCCTTAGCTCTACTGGAATGAGATCATGCTATTATAGGTACAGGAATTTCTGTTAACATGGAACATTTGTTAATAAATTGTTTAATTCATCTAGAAATAGACTGGAAAAACACTGTCGTCTATGTGATTCAAATAATCAAGATGATTTCAAAAATCTTTTAATTCTGTCGAAATAGCAGGACCAGTCCTAGATCAAATAGCACTCCAAGTGAGGAGCATCTTTGGTGCTCACCTCCTCCATTTGTTAAACTTTTGAATACCTTATTTTTGCTGCATTTATAGCCCATTTCATGACTTCAATGCATGATTTATCCTTGTCATATAAGATGATACATTTGCATGCTAGGATCTGTAAATCTGTATTTATTCATGCCATATATAAACAAATAAAAATAGTTTCCTCTAAGCGAATAGTAACTTTTAATTTTACAAATAACTGAAATGTGCTAACATCAAGAAATTGAACTGTGCACTAACATTGGGTGGACCAGTATTAAATAGTGTTACAGTAGTTGACAGCCTTAGAATATTAACAACATTCTAGAAGGTTCAAGAAAAAATGTGGTTCTCCAAAGTCTGGAAGGTTTCCTGAGATTCTACAAAGGACCAGAACATTCTAGGAGGTTAGTGGAAAAATGAATCCACATACAGAATACCTGAACATTTTATTTCAAATGTTCTATTTTCCCTTTTTTTCCTAACATCAAAAACAGCACCCTCAGCTCAGCACTCTCCAAGCCTGGCACCCCAGGGGATAAGGGAATGCACTGGACATAATATACTTGAACTTCAGCAAGGCTTTTGATATAGTCCAACATGACATTCTGATAAGGAAGCTGAAGAAATGTGGGCTTGGCGGAACTACCATTATGTGGATGCATAGTTAGTTAAACAACTATGAAGTGGGAGTATACCCACAGAAGCTCATGTGATAAATAAATTTGTTAGTCTTTAAAAGTGCCACAGGACACCTTCTTTGTTTCACAAACAAAGAGAATCCATTAATAGGATGATGTCAGATCCAAGGGAAGTCACAAGTGGAGTTCCACAATTACCTGTTTTGGGTCCAGTGACCTGGATGTAGAAATAGAGAGTGTACTGATCAAATTTGTAGATGGGAATGGGGGTGGGTGGGCTTGCCAACACTTTGGAGGATACAGCTAAAATTCAGAGAGATCTTGATATATTGGAGAACTGAGCAATACATAACAAAATGAAACTCAAAGACAAACGTAAGAGGCAACACTTAGGGAAGAAAAACCAAATGCACAAATACAAAAGGGGGGAGGGTAAGTGGCTTGGCAGCTGCACTGCTGAAAAGGATCTGGGAGCTGTGGTGGGTCACTATCACAACATGCATCAACAATGTGATGCTGTTGCAAAAAAAAAAAAAAAGGAAGTTAATTTTAGATTGCATTAATGGAAGCATGTCATGATAGGTGATAATTCCGCTCTGCTCAATGGTGGTTAGGCCTCAGCTGGTATGCTGTGTCCAGTTTTGGTCACCAAAGTATAGAAAGGACGTAGAGAACCTGGAAAAGATCAGGAGGAGAGCGACAAAGATGAGCAAAGAGTGGAATGCAAGCCCAGATAAGAAGGAAGGAAGTGGATATATTTAGTTTGGAAAAGAGGTGGTTAAAAGAGGATTTGATAGCAGTCTTCAAATATTTCAAAGACTGCCATAAAGAAGAGAGAGAAAAGCTCTCTTTTGCCATAAAGGGAAAGACAAGAGACAGTGTGTTCAAACTACAGGATAGCCAATTTAGATTAAATCTCAGGGAAAGGTTCCTAATAGTAAGACAAGCAGGCCTGGATCAAGGGGCCTCGGAGCTCTGGGCTGCCGCACCACTGCAGGGCCCCCTGCCTGGGGTTCCAGCCCCCCACCACTGTGTGGGATCCTGCCTGGGCCAATGCTAGGAGAGATGGGTAGAGGCTGCACTCCCGCACTGGTCCAGCTGGTCCACTCCCGGGGGCGGGGCGGGGCAGGCCAGCCCTGTTCACTCTGCTCCATTCCATTCTGTTCCAGGGCCAGTGAAGGCTGGCACGTGGTATGGCCTCCAGTGTGGCCATCCAGAGACATAGGTTCTGGAAGGCTGCACTGGAGCAGCACATGCGCCAGCCGGCCACAGCCTTGACCCTGCCCCTGGAGTGAAGCAGAGTGAACAGAGCCAGCCTGCCCCATCCCTGAGAGTGGACCAGCCAGTCCAGGGATGGGGCGGGAGCATGGAGACCAGCCTCTGGCCCAGGACCCTGCTTCCTGCCACCACTCCCAGCAGGGCAGGGGCCCTCCGCTGACTGGGGGCCAGATTAATGCATGGGTTATAGGCACTGGAGCCTGCCCCCCCCCCCTTCAGGCTTGGGCCCAAGGCTTCAGCCCTGATAGTCCATGTGTTAATTCAGCCCTGAAGACAAGTAGCACAATGAAACAGACTGCATCAGGGGTAATGGAAGCTCCTTCACTGGAGGTTTTCGAAAGGACTCTGGATAGTCATCTGTCTTGGATGCTTTAGACACAACATCCTGCTTCTTTGAACAAGGTTAGACTCAAATCCCTTACAGTCCCTTCTAACTCTGTGATTCTATTACATAATACATAAGCACATAACTTTTCTAATGTAGACATAGCCTAAGTCAACTTTGTTAAGTCGACTTAATAAGGTCAACTTTAAGTCGACTTAACAAAGTTGACTTAACTTTTCTAGTGTAGACATAGCCCCCTGTCGACCTTCTTAAATTGACTTAATGCTTTAAGTCGACTTAATAAGGTTGATTTAGGAGCTAATCCCCATCCATGCTGGCTTTAAGTCAACTTAACGAATGGACTTAAGGCTTAAGTCGATCTAAAACAAGGTGTTATTAAGCTGACTTATGCTTATCTTAAGTCAATTTAAGAAAATGCTTAAGTCGACTTAATAAAAGCCTAGTGTGGACGTGGCTTTGTCTAGGTCGACTTAAGCCTCCTTAAGTTGACCTAAGTTGCCAGTGTAGATGCACCCATATTGTGCTTTACTATTTGCACAAACCTCCCACGCAAATGCGAGAGGAATGATCTGAGGCCAGACAAATGGCTTTCAACTCCCAACCCACTGAAGCACAAGTCTCTTTCTTAAGAAGTCTAGTGACTTTGAACTGTAAGATGACTCATGCATATTCACCCCCAACCACTGTTTAATGCATCTGAAGTTACCCTCAACTGTGGTGACAGAGAATTTTGAACTATACACCCCAAGAATGTTTGCTCTGACTGACCATCACAGCAATAAGTCTAGAATGACTCGAGGTATGCTGACTAACATCTGAAGATTTTCCAGATTAAATCTATAAACCTGAGACACCCCAATGCTACACTGGTCTCATTCACAGACACATGAACAGAGTCTCATAAGTAGTAGCTGCCATGAGACTCATGAGACACTGGAAAAAGATTACTTTCTGTGTTTGACATATATTAAGTGTTTTAAAACATAGCACACTATTGTAAAAAATCTGCCCTCTGGTAGAAAGGCTTTCCCAAGTCCAACATGAAGCCTATGAATAAAATTCTCTCAGCTGGACAGAGATTTGACTTTTTGACATTCAGAAGTTGTCCCTGGTCTAAAAAAAAGGTGGTTGTAAAAGCAGTGTGGCTTAATGGATCCTCATGAACTGCAGCCTTCAACAGCTGATCATCAAAATAGTGTTAAACAAAAACACTCTGCTTTTTCATTTAAGCTGGTACTACAGAGAGGTACCTTGGGAGAAAAACAAAAACAAAAAAACAACCTCTTGATGCTCTGGACAGCCAAATGGCAGCACTTTGTACTGGAAATGACATTCCTCTACCCTAAAACAAAGCTACTCTCAATGTCTGTATTGAATAGATATATGAAAATATGTGTCCTAAATCAAAGCATTGCAAACCAATGCATTACTGAAAACAAAGGGATTATAGAGGTCATAGTTAACATACGGAACCAAAACCTCCAACTATACTTGTTCAGATTTCTTAAATCTAAGTAGAAAGCCTTTTTCTGCATCTGGAAAACATCTTGTATAAAACTCCTGACCTCTTTGGTGTTCGGATACCTCCTCTACAGCCCTGATGAGAAGAAACTTCTGCACTTCTGAAAGTAGAATAACCTCATGATAAAGTTCCCCAGAAAAGAAAGGGTAAGGGGTAATTGAAAGGGTGAAGTTTCACAAAGTGCATGGTATAGCCCATTTCTATACTTTCTAGGACCCATTTGTCTGATGTAATAACTAATAACCCTCCATTTTCTGATTTAAAAAAAAAAAGACCAGTCTGATTGGTTATCGACTCATATCAATTCTGAGGCCAGGTATGTGATGAGAATGATTGGGAAAAGGCAGCTTTTTAGTTGCAGGCCTTAATTTAAAAAACCTCTGTTTATGCTGGCTCTGGAATGATGTTGCCTGCTGGTGCAGTTGTTGAACACTTTTGATTTGATGAGAAGTACACCAAAGATGACTGAAGATAATACTCTCTTTGATAACAGAAAGAAGGAGCAGAAGGTCTCCTCTTATCTGAAGGAATCAAGACCAAAGAGTTGGCAGTCGATTTTGTCTCCTTCAGCTTCTCCAGAAACATATCTGTCTTTTCATTGAAAAGATCATTCCCTGTGAAGGGGAAATCTTCAACTTTAATTCTAGTATCCAGAACCAAAGACGACGAAGGAAGTCAAGCATGTCTCCATAGAGTAACTCCGGAAGCCAACATTTTAGCTGAAAAATCTGAGGCATCAAAGGCAGCCCTGAGAGTGCTTTGACGTTTTCTGATCCTTTGTTAGGATCATATTTTCCGTATTTTGTCCATAATCTTTTAATATTTTTCATCAAACAAATCCTGCACAAACAGTACCAGTTGCTCCCAAAGGTAGAATCAATAGTGGGCCATTACAGTTTTGTAATTTCCCACCTTAATCCCAAAACAGGAAAAAAAGAATACCTTTCTCCCAAGGGAACCAATCTGCTTTCCCTCTCTATCAGCAAGAGTGGGATATGCCTTTCCACACCTCAGTGTGTTATTCATAGTAAATGAGGGACAGGATGCATATGAAAAACCCCTGTATGGGTATCTGATATAATTTATCTGTCCTCCTGAATACAGGCTGCAGTAGACCAAGCAATCATAGCAGGCTGTAGCAAATCACTGATCATCAGTAGGAACATCTTGCTTTTGTAGGTAGCCTCAGAATCTCAAGCACCAGATGAGAGGTTTCCTTCACAGGTGGTGAAGGCAAATTAAAAGTGGACATCATTGCTAAATCATGAAACTACAATGGCTGTTCAGAAGGGGAAGAGGCAGAAGCCAATCTCACGTGCTCAACTGGTGACAAATCAGGATCATAGTCTGTATCAGTATGCTTCCATTCAAAAAGAGAAGCGATCGCCTTATCCTCTTCTTCAGATGGAGTATCAGGCACTACTGTCTGAGATACAGATGGATTCAGTGGAAACAAACATGAGGACTTCTCTACTATCATATCCTTTACAGATGAAACATCACCTTTGTATCTGTTTATAAGACAACTGAAAAGTTCCTGAGATAGCCCCAGCCATGGAACCCAGGATTGCCAGTCTGCCAAGCAACAGGTATTTGGGAACAAACTCGCAGGAGTAGGACCAAAAGAAGAGACAAACCAGGAGGAAACAGATCTCTTTATTCTTATTCTATTTTTCTCTAGGTAGGGCCCAGTCTCAGATCCATGACGGAATGCATCAGAGACAACAGACCCAGAGGTTAGGGCCAAAGACATGGATGGCACAAGGGCCAATGAAATACTCAGATCCCTCTTTTTAGCTTCATGAAGTTTCTGATTTCCTGGAACCCTTGAACTTCAAAGGAGTTAAAACTGGCCTCTAGGACCCTGGTTCCAACAGTTGCCCAGATCCAGAGAGTTTTGTCTCAAAGGCCTCCTTAGGAATAGGCACTGGTATAAACTCCAGCAGGTACATCACCCAGAAGGAAAGTTGCTCTCTCTCATATACTAGAAGCATGTAATATGGTTGTCCGACTCCAGGAAGGCAGCAGGACATGAAGCACACCTCTTGAGTTCTGGCTTTGTCTTCTTCAATTCCACAATAATCTGAAACTGAGCTACTAAACTTCCTTTCACTTATTAGTAAATAACAAAAAAAAAGAGAGAGAGAGAGAGAACCCCCAAAACCAGGAACTAAACAGACAAAAGCTGTTCACGTTCTTTAACGATAAGCAGTTGGAAGGAACTGAGGTGACGGAGGGTGCTGCTTCCCCTTATATAACCTCGTTCTCAGAATATTTGGAGATCCAGAGGAGGAGGAGGACAAGGAGAGAGCAATCTAATGGAAACTATTTGGAGAAGGTTTTACCATTAGGTACCCCTCACTACCACAATATTCTTAAGTAAGAATGTAAAGTCACTTTAAGACGGGATCCAAAATAACATCAGCTCACAGTGGGGACCCAGTAGGTATGTGCATATTATCCAGCACCCTAATGGGAACCTGGAGCAGAGTATTTTCAGAATCCCACCAGTCAATTCCAATTACTTTTTTTAAAAAAACCTGTCCAATAGCGGGCTAGTTAAAAATATTCCTGTAACATCTTCCAACCTATAGTCTTTGGATTCTCAAATTATTTCTGGCAAAAAATGAGATAGAATCTTCTCTTGAATCACTCTGTACTACTGGCAGATTGACTCACAGTCAGACCTTTTGCTTTATAGTCGTTGGCAAGAGTTCCATCTACATAATTGCGCTTAATATAAAAGAGTGTTTCTACCTTAGCCATGGTATTTCACAGCATTCTTAAACCATTTAATGGCATTATTTTAACTTTCATGTAGCAAGGAAGACTTGTCTGACAATGTGTTTTTATCTGTATAAATCCGTATTATATGGTTCTTTTCCCGATAGCCCAGCAGCAAATCCAAAAAGGGAAAGTTGCAGTCTAAAGTCTAACAGCAAGTGACTTTGACTTATTGCTGTGATTATACTAATTGCTCATCTTCCTAGTGGGAGGTTGCAGGAAGCTGTTTTGAGGTAATCAAGCTGAGATGCACCCTTCTATTTATAAGAGGTCTAGAAATCTTATACTCAGAATAAAAAAATTAATTGAATCTCTCTCTAAAAACAACAGAGAGGATTTCTTTATTCCCCCCTCAGCTATGCAGCACAATAGTTTATGGTTCAGTTCTCTCTCACTATGAATTCCTGTGAACTTAAAATGATCCTGCATAAAAGCTCTGCACACAAAGCTTATTACTGTATTTGTTCACAGATTTTGGATGCACTGCAATCCTCCTACAGCTCTATATTCACTCCAGGATCTTCTCACACAGAGATATACAATGCCACATTAACACACAAATTACCAAGCTCCTAGGCAGCTTCAGTATAAAAATTGTAGGCTATGTCTACACTACAAAAGGTAGGTTGACTTTGTTAAGTAGACCTAATAAGGTTGACTTTAGGTCAACCTAAAGTCGACCTTATTAGGTCAACTTAACAAAGTGGTTTCCCTGAACGGGGACTTAGTAAGTCGACCTAATTCCCCTTAGGTTGACCTAATAAAGTGGACTTAAGCATCCACACTGTGCTTAGGTCAACCTAAGGAGTTGACTTAAGGGTTAGGTCGACCTAAGCTTAAGTCAACTTAATGAAAGCTCGGTGTGGACAGGGACTAAGTTAGGTTGACTTAAGCCTCCTTAAGTCGACCTAACTTTCCATTGTACACATAGCCATAATGTCTGTGATGGCCTGCATCCCAATGCAACTTAATGTTACAGCATCACTGAAATAGTTCGAGAGTGCAATATGGCAACCCATCCTAATCACCAGTGCCCCAAATGACTAAGAGGAAAGCACATTTTGGTCAAGAACCCCCTGGCAATCTGCTGTTGTTGCAGAAAGAGCAATGGTATCTTTAGTCTCCATGAAGACCTTTCAAATTCATGTTTACTTCTTCTCTAGCAAGCAGCAATGGCAATCCAATTATCCATCTCAGAAATATGAAGGGTTAGAACCTGTAGTTCTAAAGAATCTATTGGTGAAATTCTGTTCTCAGTGACACTAGTGCAACACTACTGATAGCAACAGAATTGTGCTGATGCAACCAAGAGCCAAATTTGGTGGTAGTTAAAACATGGGGGTTTTGTTCCATTTGTACAGCACCTAGCACAGTGGGATCCTGCTACCTGCCCAGAACTCCTAGGCTCTACACTAAAATAAATGATAAAATGGTAAACAGGAACCATAATAGTTATAATAAAGGTGTTCAAGCCATTAAACCACCCATCCATTTCCATTTAAATATAAATGTCGAACAGAGTAGAAAGCAGAAGGAAACCACATTTCCTCATTTTGAAGAGTCACTGACCTATAGCTAACAAAGACAAAGGTAATATTTTTAAGCACTCATGATACAACAGAACTTCCCTAAATAGTGCAGCAGATGCCAGTTTATTTCTGTGTAACATACAGCAGCTCATACAGAAATATCACAAGAGACTCTGCAACTGATTGCAACATAGCATGCAGTAACAAGAGCACTACAGACAGCAACTTTCAACAGAAAATTCAGGCTCCCAGATACCACAGGGATGATGTGATGTAAGAACCTCAATAGGCAGGAAATAGCAGCAGGTATTATATGCTTAAATAGGAGGAAAGCAGTGTAATAGGCAAGATGTGGGGGAAGTGAGCTTAGGAAACTGGAAAACATAGGCGGAACATTTTAATAGGTGGGGTTACAGGACTCAGTGGTCAGGGAAAAGGATGGGTTTTGAGATAGGATTTGAAGATAGTTAAAAGGTCATTGAATCAGACAGCAGGGCATCTCTTGTAGAAGTTGAGCTCAACATGAGAATGATGGAGAAAAAAGGCCAAAATTAAAAATCCCCATCTCCCTTCATACATCATCACAAATCAGTACGAATCCAGTAATTTGAGAATGAAGTAGAAAGAGGCAATTGTTTGCAAAGCCTGACAGATCTATTGGCAGACTTGCCTCTTGTTCCTATCCTTGATGTGACATACCTGGTAAGGGTACTATGATGTATATAAGCCAAGAAAAACCCCAGTGAGTTTCATTACCATGAGAAATTCAGGGGCTGGCTTCCTTCTGACAGTCATGATACTGTTAGCGAGTTTTTTTGCATTGGTACCAAAAGAAAATCCAGTCAACATATTTTAACCTTCATAGAAATTGAAGCACATTCTGATCTTACCAAAAAGGCAGATAACAAGTGAAGTACAAGCTCTGTATCATACAAATGACTAATCGAGGGAGGGGAATGCAGCTTTCCTCCCTCTGTCCCTCCCCTCACTCACTTGGCTTGTAGATCAAGTTAGTCACGTTCAAGGCTAAAGCACTGACAACATATTTTTTCCCCTGAATAAAATATAAAGAGTAGAGCTTTCAATAAACTTATCTTTTGTGGAACAGTGAAAATAGAACAGTACATTCCCTAACCCTAATAGACTGCAGGCAGGGTACACTAAGCCTACCTGCTGCAGGATCCTAGTAAACTCTGGACTGTATGTGAATTAAGTTCTGATCTAAAACAAATCATAAATTCTATGGGTTATCCTCTCAATGATATTTCACTACCAATGCAAAAGATCTTTTTGAGTTGCTTCTTTGTAAAAAATCTTACTGGCTTCAAAATTAGATGGGATGTTTTGTTGAAAATAGCGTATTGTGGAAGAAAAGGGAGTTGAAACCAGCCAAACCTTTGGGTTCAGTCTGGGTTTCACATATGTAGGAGTGTAGGAATTCCACAGCTTCACATTTGGAAAAAGGCCCAGATTGGAAAGTAAAAATAGAAAAGTGTGTATGTGACTTGAAGAAACTCAATCGCAAGGAAGTAAAAAACAAACAAAAAAGTTTCCTTTAGACCTAGATACAAACTCTTACGAAGTTGCAAAGTCCAAAATGAAGCAATTCCAGCGTTCCACTTAATTTTGGAACTTTTCATTCAACATTCTGGACACAGAAAAACTATCCCAAGCAAAATCAGAGATTTTTCTGTCCCTTTTTAAAGTTGTTTTTTTTAAAAAAATGACTATGCAAAGTGTCAGATTGTGATTCACATGTTGTGTTATAGCAAGACAATATTTAAAACATTTTGTGTGGATTATAAAAGGAGAAAAGTTTTGCTAAAAGGAGAAAGTTACCATAATATTATTTTGTGTCTTGAAGCAACAGCCAGAAGCGGGGAAGCGCAGAAGGGCATGGCCTATGAATAGAGCCCTGCAAATCTGTGGATAACCGCATTATATCCGCAGATATCCTCTATGTCATGACTCTTTCCCAGCAGCCACAAGGCTTATAGGAGCCTTGAGAAGCTGAGTGCACGCTAGGCAGCCTTTGGACCTTGGCAGAACCCATTTCATGTTATCATGTACCTCCCTCTCCCTCTCCCTCCTTGTTCTCACCTGTACTCTGGCACAGCAACGAATTTGTCTTAGCACCGTAGCTACACTTGTGCATGGGAAGCATATTCATTACACCACCTTTTAACAAGGTATATGATGAACTCCTTCCCACAGATTGAAAGAGGGATCCCCCTGCACGTGCAGAAGGTGACTGGACCATGGACCTGTTGATGAGGAAAATCTAGCACCAGCAGCAATCCTTGCTCTCTCTATGCCTAGGCATGGGGCCGGCCCTAAACCAAATCTCACCCCAGATGAGGAGAATCTTCGGCGTCCCCTCCTCCATTTGTTTATTAGTCACTGCTTACACTCATCAAGTCTTAAAACACAAATATACTTTCACCATTACACAATAAAACAAGGTTCACAATATCACAGGTGGACTCTCACTTCACTTCAATTTGTCCTGGCTGACAACATTCTAGGAGGTTGGAGGAAAACGTAGTTCTCCGAAATTCTGGAAGGTTCCATGAAATTCTACAAAGGTCCAGAACATTCTAATGGGTTAGTGAAAAAAGAATTCATATACAGAATACCTGAAACATTTTACTTCAAACATTCTATTTTCTCTTTTGTTGCTAACATCAAAAACAGCACCTTCAGCCCAGCATCCCCTGAGCCTGGCATCCCAGGCGGTCACCAGGATCACCTGGCATCCCAGGTGGTCACCCCTCAATTTGGCCCTGCTTAGGCAGGGGGACAATGTGGGGGTGGACATAGTGAAACTATAAAATTGCTCTCTGATGTATATAAAAAGTGCCAAATAAATGAATATATAGACTCAATTGCAAACTACTTTCCTCTGCATGCTTCTATAATTTGTGCTTGTTAATAATCCCGCATATTTCATACCTATCTGTGTGAACTGCCTTTTCTCGCTATGAATTAAATATACAGTCTAGATTTACTTCCTGGTGCTGAGATTGCATATTAGAGCACCAGTGCCATCGGGGGCCAGTGTGCACTAAAAGGATTCAATCTGAGTCACTCAGTATCCCCAGCTGGCACAGGCTGCTTTCATCACTACTCTCCCCAGGGGTTCCACTGAGGAAGGGCAGAATTACATTTCAATCAGGAACCCCACTAGTGGAGGCTGTTTAAGGGAAACCCTAAAACGGCCTCTCCAGCATGTTCTGGGTTCCAGGAGAGCACGGTTCCAGTCACCTCACACTAGGGTCACTTTAGACAATGCTGCCATATCAGCAGACACAGGGGGAATCCATAATCCAGGGTGCAAGCACCATAGTATATTAAGCATTTATTTAAGGCCTGCCTGTGAACACTGCATGTTTTCCCCACCACTCCACCCCCACCCCATTTAATAGGAAGCCTTCATTCCCCAACTCTCTCGATAAACACACACAACAGTTCTCAACATATTATTTATTCCAAAGGAGTACCTGTTAGTCTAGTTTAGCAAAATAATCATCTGTACTTCTCCATCTTCAAGCATCTGACGAAGTGGGATTTTCACCCATGAAAGCGCATGCAATAAATAACTTTCTTAGTCCTTAAAAGTGCCACTAGACTTCTTGTTTGTTTTGCTCAACACATTACTTAGTTTCTGCCCCATTGGAACCCAGGTTTAATCTGTTCTGGTGCACAGCTGACTTGGGACTCAATCCCTTGCAGTCATGGCTAGATCAAGGTGCGTAGGGGCCCCAGACTCAGGTTGCCCACTTTCATGGGCCCCCGGCCAATGCCCACTGCAAAGGTGGCCACCCTGGGGGCAGGGCAGGGCAGCACTTGTGGGGTGAGCGGCAGACACTGGGGTTGAGCAGGGCCCTTGGACCAGAGGCCTCAGTCCATGGTGCTCCTGCCCTGTCCCTGGGCTGGCTGGGGCAGACCAGATGGCTTGGAGGTGGGGTAGGCTGGTGCATGGCAGCAGTGCTCATGGGGTGGGGGTGTGGAGGGCTCCCTGGCACTCAGTGCAGCCTCCAGCGGTGGCCCTTTAGGACCAGGAGAGCTGTCAGGCTGCTACACCCAGGCCACCAGGGACCTGGCAGAGGAGACCTGCCAAGCCAGAGCTGAGCTACCAGGGGTTGGCTAGTGCTGTGCTGGCCTGAGTGGGACTGGATTACTGCAGGGCATCAGGGCCTCCTTTTAGCTCAGGCTGCAGCCCCGAAAGCATCCTGTCTTAATCTGGCCCTGCCTACAGTTAGCATGGCATAAAGTTTGAGGCAGAGGGAGCCAGAACACCTGTCCCCCCGTGAATCTTGGATTTTATGCCTGGGATTTCAATCAGATATTGGGGTTCTCGAGCTAGTCTTGCCCAACTGCAACCCTCTTCCGTGCAGCCTACATCAATAGAAACCATCAACCACAGGATTCACTAGTGTTACCCCATAGAAATCAGGGGTGAAGAAAGTCCATACACTTTAGAACATCACATCATTTTATTTTAATCCTACTATTTTGGGCTTGTGTGTGCATGTGCATTTTAAACTAAAAAAATTAACAATACTTTCAATTTCACTGAGATATGTTTTGACCCAATATTTTCTTTCATACACTCCTCCTTGTGATCATTTTCTCTTAATTATTTCACAGTAATAAAATCATTTTGCTGACATTAAAAATAATCAGAAGTTCAAATAGATCAGCCATGAAACAGTAGAAAAATAAAGACAGCAGTAGCTTTCAGCAGCTCTATTTATAGTCTTTGAGCAACTATAATTTAAATGAATAAATTTTAAAAAATCAGTAATTTTACTAAATTATATGGTTCATTTCGATTGTCTCCCAACATAAACAGCCCAGTGATTGATGTGTTAGTGTGCACTTGAAGAGTATGTCTGTAATGAATGTGCTTAGGAATGACCCTCTGAGAGTAAATCGATGTTGGAAAGAGACCTCCATGGATTTGGAATTATGATTATTCTAGATCAGATTTTAAATGCCCAGAATTTCTGTAAGGAGCAAGAAGAAAAATCACTAGAGAACATGAAAAATGATCTTGCACTGTCAAAGGCAGATGTGACCTAATATAAATTGGTCATCCAGATCTTCATCTGTGATAAATCAGTGTAGTTTCACTGAAGTTCGTGAAAGTACATCAATTTATGTCAGCTAAGAAAATGGCCTCAAGTCTTGTAGCTTCATAACCTCTTTACCCCAACAAAAGCAGCTTGCCTTCATGGTATGCTCTTCTCGGCCTCCTGGAATGGCCTTACACAGAAGTTTGATGGAATTCTGGCTCCACAGAGTTGTATCAGAAAAGGGAGAGGTAGGGCAGAGTAAATGATTAGTATCCTCTAGAACAGAACGCTGTAGTGTAAGGTACTGTAGAGTCTACTTTTTGGCCTGAGGACTGAAGAAATATTGCATTTCCTCTCTCCCTTCACCCCAATCTTGCAGAAGCCCAAATGTGACCCTGGGAACTCTTTAATGCCAACTGACAGAGGCCCACAATATTGCAACTCACATCAGATCAGACACACTCATCTCACGCTGTTATCAAAATATATAGCTCAAAGATGTCACATAAGATGTCATCTGTAAACTGGTGACACACCGGTCATGAACATCATTGCATGATTATGGGGAAAAGAGTTACGTATGTGTACTGGAAATATGTTCCTAAAACGTGTTTTGGGGACAGACGAGATAAACAACTTTGGCTTAGATAGGGGAATATGAATTCAGCTATCTGGGTCAAGCTTTGTAAGCTGGAAAATAATGAAATTATGTTTACATTTATATATAGCAGGGGTGGTTGAGATGCAGTCTTTTATAGTTAAACTGCAGCTCATAGAACCCATAAGGTGCCCTGCCCCACCCCACCCCCATATTCTGCCCACCAGATGGAGCTCAGGTCTTCTGCCCCACAGGAGGTACCTGCCAGGGCTCAGGGCTTCAGCAGAAGCTGGGCAAAAGCCCCAACCCCACTGCAGGGCTGAAGCCCAGAGGCCTGGAAGTTGCTCTCCAATTCTTGAACTTCTGAAGATTGTTTTATACAGCTCACAGAGTCAGTAAGATTGGCCACCCGAAATGTAAGGTAAACAAATCCATCAAGCTAAACAAGCAAGGGAGAAGACATCAATCACACCAGAAAACAGAATCTGCACACTGGGAAATCCTTCTGGATCTTGAAACAGACACAGCAGATGTTGGGCCATATAACAGGGCAAAGCCTCTTGAATGCCAGAAGCTGGGACTGGATGACCGGGGATGGATCATTTGATAAATAGGCCTGTTCTGTTCATTCCTTCTGAAGCAACTGGCACTAACCACCATCAAAAGACAAGATACTGGCCTAAATGGACCATTGGTTAGACCAAGAATGGCTGCTCTTATGTTCTTAAAAAGACATTCTAGTTATCCCTAATGGCACAAACATAAAGGGACAGTACCCTTTGAATCTATGGAATCAATTGCCTCTTGTCCTGAAAGACAAGAGCTTCTGGAAACTTGATGTAAGTGAGAAATCTTCTTAGACAAAGATAATAACTCGTTAAAAATAAAGTTTTAGTCTCTAGAAAGCATCCTTTGTTTTGTGGGTAACCATACTGGTCTCATTGGGTATGTCTACACGAGCAATTTAGGTCGATTTAAGGACCCTTAAGTCGAGCTAAATTACTCTGTCTACACCAGACTTTCATTAAGTCGACTTAAGAAATTCCTTAAGTTGACTTAATGAAATCTTAAGTCAACCTAATAACAACCACCCATTAGGTCGACTTAAGCCTTAAGTTGACTCAAGGATGGTGTGGACAGGGAGTAACCCTTAAGTAGACTTTATTAAGTCAACAAGGCCAGTTAGGTCGACTTAACAAAGTGCACTAAGTCAGCTTAACTTTCAGTCGATTTAGTCCACTTTGTTAAGTCGACCTCCCCCTGTCCTCCCCTCTAACTCTGTCTTCCCCCTTTCAACCTAGCCTCAGCTGTTTCTCGGGACCATAGTTCAGAGAGATGGTTACTATAAGCTGCCTGCGTTATAGGAACGGACTAGCCTCTCCACTGCACTCAGTAGCTGAGCACCTGCAGGGGGAAAATGCTCAGCAGGCCCCTCTGTGCTCCCCAGGGCAAGGAGGATGCAATCAATGCACCATTGAACCTGGAGTCTCTGGGCCCCAATTCTGCCTGTGGCAGAATCCCTACCGCTCCTCCCCCAGCCTTCGCCATCACTTCCTACAGTGTGTCCCAAAGTGTGACATTACTGTAGCATTATGATATGATTACAAAGATGTTATTGTATTGTTTATGTTGTTCTTAGTGATGTAAGTAAAAAGTTTACTGTGTCAATAAAAAAATCAATTTATCATGTCAGTAAAAACTAAAACACCAGGTTGCCAACCTTACTCCTGGCACCTGCAAGCAGAGGCGGCCTTAGGCAATCAGGGGACCTAGGGAAAGGCCCATTGTGGGGCCCCCTCTGTGGCCCCAGCTCCCGGACACTGGCTCCCCCTGCAGCCTCCCTCTGTGGCCTCAGCTCCCCTTTGATGGCCTCCCCCCTGTGGCCCTGATCCACCCCCTCCCCCCCAGCTCCTTGCCACCAGCCCTGTCTCCCCACTTCCAGGCCTCTACCTCCACCTCTGCAGCCCCAGCTCCCCACCTCTGGCCCTGCCCCTCCAGCTCTCTGCGCTATCCCTGCTCCCTCCCCAACCCCCGCAACTCCAGCTCCACGCTGCTGACCCCAGCCCTTTCCCTCCAGCTCCCTGCTGTCGGCCGCAGAGCCAGCTTCTCCTCCTGCTGCCTACCAAGGCTTGTGGATTTTGGGGTAGGCGAAGCAGACAACGGGGCCCTACGCGTGCACCTGCTTCGCCTACCCCAAAAGCCACCTCTGCCTACAAGGCAAAGTTTGGATGGCTAGAGCCCTGAAGAGTTTGCTGGCAAGGTACCTGATGGGGTAAGTAGCTGACACACAAGTAGCAGCAACAGAAGCTCAATCCTTCTGAGGCAGCGGTAACACAGTAGCTCACAATTCTGGGTAGCCTGAGTAAGATGTCCCGGAGTACGTCATGCATCTGCAGTTCTTTGGTTTGGTGACAATAATGGGTTAAAAAAAAGGTGAACCTGCTGGGCGGGAAAGGAAAGGTCCTTTTCCCTGCATCATCCCACTAAAACACCAAAGATTTCCCTATCTAAGATAGTGCAGAGATGACAGAGGCTCGCTGCTGTGTGCTCCATGGGAATGTCACTGAAGGTCCAGATCTTCATATCTGTGTCCTGAGGCAACAACTTGTCAGCAAGGCCATGCTCATTGACTTCTCTATTGTTGGTCAAAATCAAAACAGAAATCAGAGGTAAGCATTTTTCTGTGGATGGGCATGAGAAAAGCCCATGATTTCTAATTGTCCTGTTTTGATCTTCTTCAGATTTCATTTAATGCTCTCAAAATTGCAGTAACTCACTCATCCCCTTAAAATTCCACAAATCAGAAAGATCTTATCTAAATTTGCACTAGAACTATTATAGTTAATTTCTCTAGAATATCTGTCCCAGTATATGTTATTCCACATTTTCTACTCAATACAGTTTGCTTTATACTGGTGTTGAGGTTTGTGCCTCTCACTTATGACATCAATACTGTTCTGCCATGTGTTTAGGTTAGGACTGTTTTCTCTAACATTTTTTTTTTACAAAAAAAAAAATCCAGAACAAATAAGTACACTCAGGGAAGTAAACATGAATACTGTAAGGACAAATGATACATCAACGGAGCAGGTGGCAACAAAAAGCATAAGTATCATTGGAGCATGAGCTGCTGAAGAGGAATAATATTTATGCATTGCAAACATATTTGTGCTACTGAGCTAATCTGAGTTCTCTAAAGACCGAGAGAATCGCAAACACCTGCCTTTGCAGCATAGTGGGCAAGCAGTCTACTGCCAACCAAAATAAAACACAAAAATATTAGCAGTGCTCAGATGGGGGACGTTCCATGCCAATACTTCTTAGTCCTCTTGGCTGACAACAGTGAGTGGGTGGGGGGAGTTAGATGTGCTAGGTGCTGGAAAAGGGTATGCAGAACTTTAAAGAAGTTGCTGGGGGGGGAGAGAAAGTTTAATGCTTCACTTCTTCCGTTTTGAGTGCTAAACTGGAATTAAAGTTAGGAATTTCAGAATTAAGATATAGCCACTTACTTTCATTAACTGGTATTTTTGTACCACACCAGCAACACTGCCCCCAAAAGGAACATTCATATTTAGGACAGATTGGCAGTGATTGTACTGCCAAGATTGGTGATGACAGAACATTTTGGGGTTCCTTGTGAAATGAATTGGTCTTGATCCTTTTCTTACTGAACATATGTCCTCATCACAACAGTGACTCTCATACCTGGCAGTAACTGACAGTTTGTTGAGAATCTCAGCAAAGACCAAGGAATGGATTACGATAAACTATTCTCTCGCTCTGAGAGATGGCTCCTCCAGGACAGGACTATTGCAAGGAAACTTGCTTTGCTGCATTTTGGTATTTATCTAAAGCTAGTCTCTATTATACAGATCATCAAAACCATTGCCATATTTCTCCCTTTCTACACAAACACCTTCCCACAGTAGATATTGGCTTCCCTTTCCTGACAGTTTTAGGGGGACAGGTCATCAGCCTGCCAGCCTGTGACACCTTCACAAAACTTTGTTTCCTTCACACCTTTGAAGAACTAGCCAGCAGGCTCCTCCTGTTCCTTTCCTCTTTGAACAGTGTCTGGAAAATGCCTGGACCCTCTCTAGGGAGAAGCACAAAAGGCACTTTTCTCAATTCACTCTCAGGTTGTCCTAAAAGAACAGATTTTCCCTCTGCTATTTTAGCGATTTGTTTCCTAGTGCTAGGAAAAGACACTATAAGAATTCCTCCTTTTTTTCTTCTCATCTGTATTTCTGTTCCTGGTGTCTGCTGGAAACCAGAAGTGAGTAAAGCCTAATCAAAATATTTCAACTCCACAAGAATCTAATCTAATCTAACCTAATCTCATCTCATCTCATCTGACCTTCATGGATTGAAACATGGGTTGGAGGTTCTAGAAGATTTTGAACCAAATCTACTTATACCTTTTTGGACTGAGGAGACCCAATTATTTATATAAAAAATTGTTCTTAGGTGGCCTTCAGATATGCAGGTCCACACAGTAATTACACAATTTATACATGGAGTTCTCTGCATCTACTTGTTAATTATTTATTGAGCTCTGACAGCTTGTTTGGTGACTTGCAAACATAAGAAAACAGTATCTGCCTCATTTCTAATTCAGATGTTTGTGTATACACACACACAACTCAGGCTTACATAGTTTGTCTGTATGAGTACCATGTGGTGTAGAAATCTTTTGGTGGTCATTCATCTCTTTATGAAATATAGCAGTTATTTTTTCTCCTTAATATATAAATTTATGATAATTTAATTCTTATTCCCTTACTGCACTCAGTGCAAAACTTGAAGAGTATGTCGTATTCATCTGCGTTGCTCACACTACATAGGAATTTGGCCAAAGTTACAGAAATAAAAGCAAGTGAATTTTTCTCCATGTATACTAAAGTACATTAAAAATAAACAAAAATGTGTGTCGAGGAACTGAGTCTCAAGTCATTAATTACAGGAAACAGGAAATATTTTGTTGCCCTCCTCCTCAAGATCAAAATTAGTAATTATACAACTTCCCAGAGCTTCCGTCCCCTTTTGGCAAGACTGTATCTTTGCATATTTCTACACCACCATATCTTTGGGGTGAGGGATCACTATAAGAATGTAAAGAAGGGAAAGAGTCACTATGTGTTTTGAGATGAGAGCAGAGAAAGCCAGCATATGATAAAGTCAGCTAATAGAATCATAGAATCATAGAATATTAGGGTTGGAAGGGACCTCATGAGGTCATCTAGTCCAACCCCCCGCTAAAAGCAGGACCATTCCCATTAAATCATCCCAGCCAGGGTATTGTCTAACCGGACCTTAAATGTTTCCAAAGATGGAGATTCCACCACTTCCCTAGGTAAACCATTCGAATGCTTCACCACCCTCCTAGTGGGAAAGATTTTCCTAGTGGGAAAGATTTTCCTAATATCCAACCTCGAACTCCAGCTGCAACTTGAAACCATAATAGTTCACCTTCTATAGCACAGTGGGTCATCTAGGAGCACAAAAAAGAATGTTTTTCCTTCATAATTTGCCATTGAAATTTTGCAAATTGTAATCAGGATGCTGAAGTGTATTAACAAAGGGGAATTGACATTCCAAGAAAAGAAAGTATTGAAATCTTTTTTAAACTATTTTTTGAAACCTCCTGGAAGATCTCTACAAAAAAAACCAGTCACTTTGGAAGAGAGAGAGCTAGAAATTATCCTTTTATTTAACCGCGCTTTTTCTCCCTCAGAACGCCCTTTTTATTAACAAGACTAAGGTATTTATATTTGTACCACTCCTATTCAGTTAAATACAAAAATGAACACCATTTTTACAGACACTTTGAGCCAGATCCAGTCAACATTTTGCATATGGAAATTCATCTGAAACCAATGGAAATTTTGTTTTAAAATCAGTCTCAAAATTTGATCCATTTACAAGCAACCATGTTTTAGAAGGGACCCATAAACATGTTTTTTTTTAAATGCCAATATAATCACATACACCAGGGGTCAGCAACCCGTGGCATGCATGCCAAAGCTGGCACACACTCCAATTAGCAGCGGCACACAGAGCTCCTGGCCCTTCAGTGCCGTGGAGGCTCCCCGCATGCTGGCCCCACCCCAGCAGAGCTGGAGCCAGAAGAACCACGTGCATGCTGCGGTTCCTGGCCCCACCCCCGAGCTGGGGGGCAGGGCCAGCAGGGAAAGGGAGGTGCCACATGCTGTGGCTCCTGGCTCGATCCCAGCACCTGCTGGCCCTGCCCCCAGCACCTGCTGAAGGTTGGGGGGGCTGGGCTGTTACAGGGGCCAGCTACAGTTGCCAACTCCTGACATACACTGTATAATTACATCAATTCTGTGTCATGAACTAATACAGTAAATAATGGGATCCAAATTCCCCAACTTTATTATGGAAAGAAAACTCACAGCTTATCAGTACTGAGCAAAAGAGGCCACAAATGAAGATGTATTTTGGTGCTTAAAATAACTAAAATAATTTTGCTTTAGGGAAGAAGCTATGCGTTAAGAGCACAGAGAATATCCACTGAGAGCAATGGGTGTAAGATATTGTTTCAAGAGTGCAGTTTGCTCATAGCTAACAAGTTGGTCCAATAAGTTACTACCTCATCCACATTCTCTCTCCAAGAAAAACCCCAATAATGGCTAATAATCTATCAAGTTGAATTTTTAACCTTCACCTGAAAAAATCCTTGAAAGATTCCATAGAATGTAATATTCTAAATATTGAAACCTGAGCATCAATGGCAATTTTTAAAAGTGCCCCCTCTCCTCTTCTATACTGGCTGACAGTTCACTGGGGCCCCAACACTGCAGTGATTTGCACACACAATTAATTTCACTCACTTCAGGTACAGGACGAGTGGAAGAGCCCTGGCAACTCTTCCCCATGCTGCCGCGGACAGGTAAACCCTGCTGACTTCAGCCACGCTGCTTCCGAGGACAGAGGAGTCCCCACAGCTGAAGATCCGCTGCCACCGGGGTTCGGGAGTCCCAGTGGCTGAAGCTCCACTGACAAAGGGGTTTGGGAGCCCTGGTGGCTGAAGCTCTGCTGCCGCTGGTGACCAGCAAGCCCCAGCGGCTGCCCTCCCTCCCTCCCTCACTGTGGAGTCCATGGTTGCTGCAGCTGCAGTGATGCCAGGGAGTTGGATGAGCCCCCCCCGGCTGCCTCCCCTGCAATGGGGGGTCCTGGGGAACACTGGGTGGTTCGGGACAGCCAGGGGCCTGTGGGCTCCTTCACATTGCCACTTAGGTCGATGGAAGTGGTCTTAGTGAGGATGCACTCCACTGACCATATGAAGGCAGTGTGGACGTAATAGGAGTGGCTGTCTGCCAGCAAAACTTTATAGCGTAGACATAGCCTTAGACAGGTATGCCTACATGCATTGCAATCACACCTTCACTTAACACACATTTCACGTTCCACTCTAAAAGTCCTGTGCTGGAAACTGTTCTACACAGGCTTGCAGACTCAGGGCCTCTGACTGAACTCAGCAGGGCTGTGCCCAGGCACTGTCTGGCTGTAACTGTACCATTGTTAGCCGTAAATGCACAGCTGCTGAGACAAAAGTGGCTTTAACAATATATATGTATAAAGATGCGTGTCAAATTTAAATGCACCTATAACTATTTTCACAACTGAGACAAAAGAAACCCCAAACGTTTCTGTCAAATAGAGCTCTGTTCTCCTGCACTCCCCTTGATAAAGGCCTAAGGGCTTCAACTGAGAGGTTTTACCTGTCAGTGTTCCAAAAGCTAGAGTTAACCCTCTCACTGCTAACCGCTCGCCACATCTGCTGTGCTGCCTTTGTTCAAGAAATTTAAGTGTTAGAATGTGCTCGGGATAATTAGCAGATGTTTTATAGCCTGGGGGCCACCTATCCCCCACCACCACAAAAAAAGGGTTCAGCAACAGTCAAGTGGTAATAACTACTGTGACTAATGGTCAAGTGGATAATAGTGACTAACTGTAAGGACTCTATGCTACTTCTAGCTCTGCCAATAATTTGTTGTGTAACATTAGGCTAGTCACTTAAATTTTTGTAGCCAAATTGAACTCTCTGCAAAATGTATATAATATCACCATTAAAGGTCCTGTTGAACTTTTGAGATTCAGTGAACTCATTTTTGCAATGTGCTTTGCACTGACAACTATGTAAGTGTGAATATTTAATATTATACTTCATTTTAAAGCATATTTTTGCTCAGCAGCTATGCATTTCTGACTGCAAAGTATTTTAACAAATGAGTTCTTCAAAACATGCAATGGGCAGCACCTAGAGTGCGTCTACACTTGTAAATTAAGTCAACTTAAGCTTGCTTAAATCTACTTAATTTACCCTGCATCTACACTACACTTTCCTTAAGTCGACTTAAGCAAGTTGCTTAAGTTGACTTAAGGAAAATAAAGTCAACTTGATGAAAATTAAGTCGAGTTTATTAAACCTCATTTTAGTTTAACTTAAGGCTTAAGTCGGCTTTTTAAAGTCGACTTAAGCCAGTGTAGACCTGGAGTAGCCCTAAATCGACTTAGGGCTACTCCAGGACTCCCTCACTGCCCTCCCTGCCAGGGGGGATGGCACAGGGGGAGCCTGGTATGCTCCCCACAGGGCAGGGCAGAGCCCTGCCCACCCTGCCCCTATGCCCTGCCAGGGTCCCTGTCCCCCATTGCCCCATGGTACCCTGATACAATGGGGCAAATGCTGAGCCTCCTGGCACTGGGCAAGGGGTGTCGTCCCCCCCGGCACCGTGGACCTGCCCAAGGTCCCCCTAGTCCCTAAAAGTTGACCTAGGTGTCCAGTGTGGATGCTCTAGGTCAACTTTGTAAGTTCCCCCCTAAGTTGACTTTAAATTTAAGTGTGGACATGATAAGTCAAATTAACTAAGATGACTTAGCTAAAGTCGACTTAAAATTACAAGTGTAGACATAGCCCTACATTTCACCTCACCTGGTCAAGAAACAGATAAGAGTGAGAATTCCACAAATCACTCAGAAAACACAACCTCTGTGTCAAAAGAAAACTGGTCATTCTCTCACTGGTATTCAAGTATGTAAATAAAGTGGAGGACCCATGTTGACATACATGTCTTAAACTGCTCATTTTTTAAAAATGAGTTTTCTCAAATACTACTACTTTTGACATCAAGCAATTGTTTCACAGCTTTGGGATGAAGCACTCATGTAGTTTATTGTTGACAATCATGGAGGACATGACAGGGTCTGAAATGATTAAACTTCTGTAATCTACAATTACTATTCTTCTAATACCTACAAAGAAAAACACAGTCCCTGTCCCAAACAGCTTTAATCAAGCCTGCATTTTTCTGGTTTTTGTAAAGATTAGGTACATTTGGCTATATTTTTATACTCTGGGAAACCAGGACAAGTCAAGTCTATATTTTAGCACTGATAGTGTAGGTGTTAAAAGTATACGTATACAGTGACCACACACAGTATTAT
The DNA here is from genome assembly GCA_007922175.1 of Pelusios castaneus. Taxonomy (NCBI): domain Eukaryota; kingdom Metazoa; phylum Chordata; order Testudines; family Pelomedusidae; genus Pelusios; species Pelusios castaneus. Next base: position 250,247 of record ML685888.1, on the reverse strand, counting down.
ATACCAGAGGCTGGAAATCCAGTTCAGAGCACACGTTTACAGAATGGTTATCAGATTAATCTAATATAATTCTCACTTATTCTAAAAGAAATGCACTGCCAAGGTACTTGCACTATTCAAGAGGAATCCATAATTATTACATATTGACACTATACAATCTGTGCAAAGTAGAATGTGGCCTATGTCTTTGTTTTATGACTACTCATATGTTCTTAGTAATTTTTATGAAACCACTCCCTTAATGTTACGAAAATGCCATTGAATGTCTAACATAGCCCTCAGAGGGTAGGAGTAGATGGAGGATTCCTGCCCACTTTTATCATGCTAACAGCTGAAACTGGAACAATACCTGAATCTTAGCTCCTCATTTATCCAACTGAGGAGCTGACTATTTGTTGTCTGCATAGAAATCATATAAATGCCCCACTTATAACAACAAATCTAAGATAAACTGCCCAAAGAATGGCGCTGGTTTGAGTCTCTAAAGGCCAGGTACCTGGGTCTGTTGTGTAGCTGTATTTCCATTGCATAGATATAAGGAAATGGGGGCTGGGAGAGAAATGAAATTAAACTCAGAGTGGGCTATAAAAATAATTGTGCTCTGATCTACTAGTCCATGATCAGTGTTGCCAACTCGATTTTATTGAAAATGATCATCTTTGACATTCTTCTGAAAGCCCAGCTCCTGTGCTCAATGTTAATGTGAGAATTTCAGTCCTTTTTTTTTTTTTTTTTTTTTTTTAAGTTTCCAGCCTTTATACTTATGGGGAAAGGCCTGAAAATGTGAAGACAAAACCTGAAGACAAATAAAAAGAACACAGACTTCACCGATGTTTAAAATTCATGATTTTCTTTTTTTAGGACATGATTTATGAATGATTAAGGTTGGCAATAATTAAAACCTTGCCCAGGAGACACGTAATAAATAGGCTATGATACTACTATCACCATCCATTAACTACTGGAGCCAAAGGCAAAGGCTACACATTTTGTTTCCAGGGGATGCTGGTTATTACAATGTGGATTCCTTTTGTGGGGGACCAGAACTCTGTAATGAAGATTAGACAAACCCATTTTCATAAAATAAAAATGGATCTGAACTTTTAAATAAAACCCAACCTATTTGGCTGGTCCCTTGTTAAAACATTTGGCAACACATTGCTGACAAGGTATAGAGTTATAATGATTCAGATATTCTAAGACGAGAAGGGATCACTATGATCATTTAGTCTGACCACATGTACAGCACAGGCCTTAGAACTTCCTCAAAATAATTCTTAAAGCATATCTTTTAGAAAAACATCCAATCTTGATGTAAATATTATCAGTGATGGAGACTCCACCTTTACCTTTGATAAGTCGCTCCAATGGTTAATCTCTCTTACAATTAAAAATGTACATCTTATTTCAAGTCTGAATTTGTCTATTTTCATCTTCCAGCCATTGGATCATGTTATACCTTTCTTTGCTAGATTGAAGTGCCCATTACTAAATATTTGTCCTTCCATCCCCCATAGTTACTTAAAGGCGATAATTCAGTCACCCCTTAATCATCTCCTTGTTAAACTAAAGAGATTGAGCTCTTGAATCTACCATTATAAGACATGTTTTCCCATCTTTTAATCATTCTCGTAGCTCTTCCTTGAATCCTCTCCAATTAATCATCCTCCTCCTTGAATTGTGGGCACCAGAACTGGACACAGTATTCCAGCAGAGGTTATACCAGTGCCAAATATAAAGTTAAAATGACCTCTCTACTCCTCCCCTGTTTATGCATCCTGGCATTGCATTAGCTCTTTTGGCTACAGCATCATACAGGGAGCTCATGTTCAGCTCAGTATCCACCATAACCATCAAATCTTTTCCAGAGCCATTACTTCCTAGGATAGAGAACCCCATCCTGTAAGCATGGCCTACATTCTTTGTTCCCAAATGGATACATTTACCCATCTAAAAAGATATATTGTTTGTTTGCATCCTATTTATTAAGTGATCTAGATTCTAAATCGTTCTAAATCAGTGACCTGTCCTGATATTTAAAACAAATACTTTTAAAAATGCAATATAGACAGACATTTTTAAATAACTGGTTTAGGGAAATTCACAGTTAAGGCTTGAGATATTGCAGTCAATGTAGCCTTCTGTCAACTAGGGTGACCAGATAAGTGTGAAAAATTGGGATGGGGTGGGAGGAAAGAGCCTTGGCTCTCCGTCGACCTAGCCAGTTGACTTAGAGAGTCTAGTATAGACTCTCTAAGTCAACTTAATAAGGTCAACTTAAAGTCGACTTAATAAGGTCAATTTAGCTTTCTAAGTGTAGACATAACCTATGTGAGTAAATGTCACCAGCGCTCTTCATTCACACTCTCTCTCTCTTTCTCTCTGTTCAGTATATAGGCCTTGTCTATGGGGAAATTAGCCTGCACAACTATAAGCTATTCTGCAATAGCTCTACTGGTGGATGCTCTATTTTAGAATAAAAGGGACTTATAGTCCACTTTGTGACAGTATGCATGAACAACTGGGTGTCCTATTTGAAGGAGTAAGATCATCACTTGTACACTGCTACAGGAGAATTGTTAGTTTGGCAGCAGACGTGGGTCTGACACTTCCCCAGCCAGGAAATAATTTCAATGCATTAGATGGTGATAAACTTGGCCCCTTAGATATTGCTGAAGTGAGGAGGAGTGGCTGCATATTCAAAGAGCTCCTCTAGCTGCTAGTTTACACAAATATATTGACATTCTTCTTTCAGGAAACTGCTGGTATGCATTCCCAGCAGGCTTTAAACTCTAGGTGATGGAGGTAACTAAGGGCTTGTACACACTACAGCCTTATTGTGTGGTAAGGAGCTTTACTGTGCGATATGGCTGCCAGTTTACACACTACAATCTTGCTTGTTGCGCGGCAACAGCCCTCTTGCCGCACAACAGATAAACCACCTAAACGAGCTGTTCCACGATAGAGCCAGTGTGTACGCTCCTTGCGCTTTTGACAGCCTCCAGAAATGTCCCAGAGTGCCAATTGAGACCACTCTGGGACATTGGAGCTGTTAAACATGTGAATTTTACTGCTCTAGCAGAGCAGTGAAATTGACAAGTAGTGGAGCTCTAGCCAAGGGTTCCTGGAACCCCGGCCACAGGAGCTCTGCTACTGTTGGAGCCACCAGGAACCCTGGTGGCTCCCGGGGACGGGGAACCTCGCTGCTGCCTACTCCTGAGTGGGAGCCCCCAAGTCCAGGCAGCTTGAACCCCGCTGCCTAACACCTGAGCTGGCAGCTCCCAAGCAGGAGCGTGCCACCCAGGCCACCCGGGGAAATTCAGCCACCTCTCAAAGCTAGTTCTACTGAAATATACATAATACACAAAATGAGGAAGTATTTTACACTGGAGAGCATCAATTCTTGAGATATCATACTCAGCACCCATCATTATATATTATAGGCTCAATAATGATAAGTCCATGATCACAACAAAGGAGAATATACCAGTTTCCATTTATTTTAAAATCCCTTGATCATTCTCTAGAGGATGTTTCTGCCTCTATTGTTGAGAAAGTTAATATAGCTAGAGTCACGGAATGAGATTCATCGGTTAGATCCATCAACAGGAGCCGACAACCCTGGGTGGCAGCTTGAATCACGCTGCCCGGGCTTCCCAGGTCCCAAGCAGCTAGAGGAAATCCCCATGGCAGCGGAGCTCTAGCTGCCCGGAGTGCTGGCAATCCCAGTGCCTTGAGCCCTGCTGCTGCAGAGGTTCCCCGCAGCCGGGGCTCAGCTGCCGCTGGGAAGCCTGAGTTCCCAGAAGCTTGAGCCCCGCTGCCAGCCGGCTCCTGCAGTACATGGTGAGATAGGTGCCCACCATGCACTACTCCTTCTAACGAAAATTCAAAGGAGCGTGTGGACAGGGGAAAGCTTTGCTTGTCCCGCAACAACTACAACTGCAAGTCTGTAGTGTGTATATGGACTAAGAGAAAACTTCAGAGTGGAGACCCTTTTTAGCTGTAAGCAGATGTGGGAGGAGCACTTTCAGATACACTAATGGCAGGAGAGGGTGAGGAAAAAAAGGAGTAACTCATAGGACTGTCCATTAATATATTGTTATTCATAGAGTGTCATAGACTGTGCATAGCATTTTACTATAAGGTGATAAGAAGAGTCCTTGCACCTTCAATATTTTAATCTTAATCAAATCATGACATAAAACAATTACAACAATCCAAGTAAGCAAAGGAAGGGCTGGGGGGAGATATCAGTAGACACAAGAATTTGCAGTGTTTCTGTAGCCATGATGATCACAGGATGTTAGAGAGACAAGGTAGGATGAGGTAATATCTTTTACTGGACCAAATTCTGTTGGTGAAAGGAACAAGCTTTTAAGCTTACACAAAGCTCTTCTTCAGGTATGGAAGAGAAGCACTGTTTTAGGAGAGAGAAGTTCCAGAAGGGAAGGAAGGTTTTCCCATAATGAACAAGTAGAGTTGATTAAGTTGGTATATTTCATGCTGATTATTTAGGCTTTTTTATGTTGATATATTATTTTACTTTAATCATTTGATTAGGTTGTAGAGACAGTATTGCCAGTTTTCTAATTTTAATGCAAGTGTCATGACATTTCATGTTTTTCTTACAAATCCAACTTCTGGACTCATGTGACCTCATGGAACTATCAGTTTTCTTTTATGTGCACCCTTAAGGCTCAGAAATCAGAAGGCAAAGAAAAAACTCAAAACGTATGACTTTTTTTTTTTAATCTCATGATTTTTAAGGCAATCATTTTGCGGGGAACCTGACTGATGGTTATTTAACACTTGGAGCTGGAAGCACTATTATTGGAAGGTCTCTTGGAACAAGAACTAAAGTGATTTTGTGATTAGAAAATCTGGGGTAGCAACCAAAAAACTGAAGAATGAAAATGTCAGAGTAGCTACATGAAAAAAGAAAAGCACTGACCCTTTCATCCCATTCCATATCCTACTGGGTACTGGCTCCGACTCGAATTCCTGCTTTATGACAAAGCTACAAGTTTGTGTACCAAATATACTTCATTAGGAGAAGCAAGCTGTACAGATAATAGATACACAGACCCAAACTGTTTTCTACACACATAATCAAAGCGAGAAAAAAGGGGAGAGGCAGAAAACAAATGATGTTTGTATATGTGTTGGGCCCTTGATTCCCATGAGGTAGTTATTAGAAGTCTCCTTGTATTTTGTCATGTTTGGAATTGTTTTCAGGACGTTTAAGGCTCTTTTCCTCAAGTTGTCACAAGCTCATTATCACAGAATTACATTTTACAAACAAAAGCTGGCTAGAGCCAACTTGGCTTGGCTTCTGCTGTCTGAGGGAACTGGAAAAGTGGATAATTTCCTTGCCTTTGGAAAAAGGCAGGCATAGACTGAACAGCAGACAAGCTCAGCTCAGGACCATGTGGCCTTTTTTTTCTTTGAATGGTTCTCTCTTTAATTGCCCGATTCTTTCCATGGACTGCATTTTGGTAAGTACCGCATATTTCCGCACCAAAGTACAGGGGATCAGCACAGGCATGAATTTTCATCTGAAATGACTCTTTAAAATACAGCGTTACACAATAAATTCCCCATTGCATGCCTGAAGAAATAAATATGAAAAACGTGGTGGCTATAGCCATTGTTCAGGACAATGGAGAATCACTTCAACAGAGAAAAAAGCCCAGAGGAGGATTTGGAGGAGAGTTCAGGCTAACCCAATTCCCTATCTTTCCCAAGGAAGCAGCATTAATTATATCCATTCAGTTTTCCCTTATGGTTCTCAGGCATTTTAGCCCTTGATACATTTATAATTTATCAGGATATTAACATTTTAGTCCGATGTAAATAACCAATAATATACTGTCCTAGGCACAATAGCCGGGAACAGACCAGATTTGCATACGCTCACTCATTCTGAGTTATACAAGTAGTCTTATTTTAACCAGCAGAACTATTTGAGGAATAAGTTATGTGCACAAAGTATTGTATATTTAATGGGGAAACTGGGTTAATTTCAGGATAACAATCCTTATCTTTAGGCCCTCCATGGTGCTAGATCAAGTTACTTAAAAGATCAGCTTTTGCTCAGGGACCTAAATCTTCTTTGACAAAACTCTTGAAGGACACAACACTCTGACAGCTGGCCCAAGAATATGAAACTCCCTAGCTCAGAATGACCACCATCCCCATTCAGACTGTAATGTAAGGTTTACTTTTTTTCAGCTGAACAGCTCTTCAACAACAGCAGTGATAAAGAAAAAGAAGAAGATGCTGGGGGAAGAAGAGAAGGTTGGTCTGTCGTGCACACCGGGCAGAAATAATTCTAGCAACTTGCTAAGGAAAGAGAATATGATAGGCAACTTAGACCCTCTCTTATATTAGTTCTTTGGGTGGAGGGGTGAGAGGGAAGAAGGGAGAGAAGCAGTTCAGATACTATTGTTATGTGTGCCTGATAGGAAGAGAGAAAATCTCATTTTTTCAATTACCATAGCGATTAGGAGGAATATCTTCTCCAAAGAGCTGGTCAGAAAATGGCACTCAAATTTTGCAAAAAATCTTTGTGAAATTTTTGTCCTGGATTTTTTTCCCCACTGAAGTTCAAAATGGATGAAATTTTGTCAATATTTAAAAAAATTTCAAACAGCTTTACTGCAATGCTCTCCCCCACCTCACTCTCCCGTGAAGCCAAACACCCTTTCTGCTCCCACCTTCCAGTTTCTCCCAGAAGCCCAATAATCTTTCCTGCTGGGTGTCCTAAGCCACAAGTTTGCAGCAGTCTTCCCCATTTAAAATCAGAGCTATGCACAGTGAGGCTTCCTGCCTCATTGAAAACAGATGTTGACAGCAGGCTGTCCATCAGACTTCTAGTCATCCTGGATCCTACTAAGTGCTGCAGAAGTATAACACATAAGCTGTTCAGCAGTCAAATTGTCCTCCAGGAGTTCATTCTCAGTAAAAACAAATACCAGTACTGGGGAATATTGCAAACAGGTGTTGTTTGGCACACCAGCTTTCTCTATCCTCTTGGAACTATATTAAAAGCACTGTCAGCTCATTAATTGATTGGCGGGAAGGGCAGATATTAAACAATTGCTGGAGAAAATATCTTGTAAACATCGAAGCAACCACAATAGCATTCCATGCTTACATAAAGAAAAAAGACAACAGAGTCCTGTGGCACTTTTAAAGACTAACAGATTTATTTATCGCATGAGCTTTCGTGGGAGAAAATCCCACTTCGTCAGATGCTTTGAAGATGGGAAACTTACAGAATGGGAGGAAATTAAATGCAGGGGAGTGTATGTCATAGGATCAGGTCAGGCTGTAACAGCAAATCAAAATAGGTGTTAGGATTTAAACACTGGGGAACAGCACATAGAGAAGGGTGAGGTCAAATCACTTGTAATGAGAGAAAAATCCATAGTCCCTGTTTAACCCCAAGATAACTGAGTCAAATTTGCATATAAGTTCGAGTTCTGCAGTTTCTCTTTGAAGCTGTGATTTGTTATTCATCTGTTTCAACACAGCTATTAACAAGTCGTCAAGGGAGTGAGCAGGGAGATTGAAGTGTTCCCCTATTGGTTTTGTAGTGTTGCAATTTCTGATGTCAGATTTGTGTCCATTTATTCTTTGGCGCAGAGACTGTCCTGTTTGTCCAGTATATAGGGCAGAGGGGCATTTCCGGCACATGATGGCATAAATCACATTGGTGGATGAGCAGGTGAACGAGCCCTTGATGGAGTAGGTGGCTTGATTAGGCCCTGTGATGGTGTCTTCAGTGTAGATATGAGGGCAAAGCTGGCAGCGTGGTCTGTTGCAGAGATATGTTCCTGCTTTAGTGTTTCTGTTGTATGATCTGTAGTTGCTGGTAAGTATCCTTTTAAGGTTAGGGGGCTGTCTGAAAGCAAGGAGAGGTCTGTCTCCTAAGTGATTTGACCTCACCCTTCTCTATGTGCTGTTCCCCAGTGTTTAAATCCTAACACCTATTTTGATTTGCTGTTACAGCCTGACCTGATCCAATGTCACACACTCCCTTGCATTTAATTTCCTCCCATTCTGTAAGTTTCCCATCTTCAAAGCATCTGACGAAGTGGGATTTTCTCCCACGAAAGCTCATGCGATAAATAAATCTGTTAGTCTTTAAAAGTGCCACAGGACTCTGTTGTCTTTCTACAATAGACTAACACGGCTACCCCTTTGGAATAAAGAAAAGACTCCTAATGAATACTGAATTAGCTCTGGCTTTGAACAGTGTGGAGAGGCAGATTAAACCACAAACTGAAACTGGACCTTGGCTTAAAGGGTCAGTAACCCTTGTTGAAAAGGACCTGGACAAAACACCAAATATCACAAGACCTGCAACAAAAATTACAACACTGCATCTGTGATATAGCAATTTCCTGCAATATCCTTTGGAGACCTTATGGAATTAAGTTTAATTATCTTTGAGAAATTAATAGTTTATGTATTAATGGGCCAGGATTGTATGTAACCTCTCTGGGGAGAAGATGTGATAGATATGAGATCAGGGGGTTCAAATGACTATACTGAACAATGTGTAAGACAACAATGGACTCTTGGAACAAGAAACGTTAAATGATTTTCCTGAGGAATATCTTGGGAGAGGTGACTGCAAATTCTACATCTCTGGCTATGCAAAACCCAGCTTTTTGTGTCTACACCCAATGTCTGCTGGTCACTTGTTACACGATCAAGGCCCAAGCAGGACACAAGAAAGAATGAATTATTCTTGGTTGTTTTACTTATGAATCTGAGGGATTTATCCACTTGGAACCATGGGGAAATACCAATTATAGGTTTTGGAAGACTGACACTGATCAGAAGCCAGAGGTTGGAGTTCAGGTGATAATCTGGCAAGCTTTTTTAGCATGAATATACATTCTTTTACTGTTTTCTCTGTAATGCTTCTACCTTAAGAATAAATGTGTATGCTCATAAAGGGTGCATCTACACTGGCAACTTAGATTGACTTAAGGAGGCTTAAGTCGACCTAAACAAAATCATGTCCACACTGGGCTTTTATTAAGTCGACTTAAGCATTTCCTTAAGTCGACTTAAGGTAAGCCTAAGTCCATTTAATAACATCTTGTTTTAGGTCGACTTAAGCCTTAAGTCGACTCCTTAAGTCGATTTAAAGCCAGTGTGGATGGGGATTAGCACCTAAATCGACCTTATTAAGTTGACTTAAAGCATTAAATTGACTTAATAAGGTTGACAAGGGTCTATGTCTACACTAGAAAAGTTAAGTCGACTTTGTTAAGTCAACTTAATAAGGTCAACTTTAAGTTGACTTAAAGTCGACTTAACTTTTCTAGTGTAGGCATAGCCAAAGAGCTCTGTGGTAACGTCTAACAGGGTCATTATGCTGTTCATAGCCTGAAGAGAGAAGAAAGATGATGACTGAGAAGCCAGGAATCACTACTGAATGCCCTCCAGAGACAATGGAACTCTGAACTGTGCCTACCTCCCTGCTCCCAAGGCTTACAATCTAATATAAAGTAAGGTGGTATGTTTGCCACATAGGAGCTGTGAAGGGCACAGAAATATGAACAGCACTCAGTGGGAAAACTAGGACTTGGTCTTATAAGCTATGTCTATACTAGTCAAAATAAGTCGACTTAGCATGTCCACACTGTAAATTTAGGTCGACTTAAAGTCGACCTTGCCAAATCGACTTAGAGCGTCCACACTGGATGCCTAAGTTGACTTGTAGGGACTAGGTGGACCTGGGAGTGGTCCATGGTGGAAGGGAGGCACCCCTTTAAAAGTGCCAGGGGGCTTGGCATTTTCCCCATTGTACTAAAGTACCTGGGGGCTGAGCAGGACAGGGGCAAGGTTTGGGAGCAGGGTGGGCAGGGCTGTGCTGGGTGGGTACGCCAGGCTCTGGCTGTGCCAGGCACCCGGGCAGGGAGGTCAGTAGGGGAGCCCTGGGGACCCTTAAAGTCGACTTAGGGCTAAGCCACGTCTGGCTTAAGTAGACTTAATAAAGTTGACTTAGCCAGTAAGTCAACTTTAAACTAGGTTTTATAAAGTCAACTTAAGGAAATTGTAGTGTAGATGCAGAGTAAATTAAGTCGACTTAAGCAGGCTTAAATCGACTTAATTTACAAGTGTAGACATACCCCTAGTTTCCATATTTGTAGTTTAATTCAACTACTGGACAGTGAATGGAGAAGCATCTGTCTAACTCACATACACACAGTTAGCTTCATCAAAATCACATGGAACTTTTCGTTTCATTGTAAGATTGCTCACAGCAGCAGCCAAAATTGCAGTACCTTCACAAGAGTTGGCACCGCTAAGGTGAGTAGGGAGATAGGAACTGGGTGGGGCACAGGAGAGAAGAGAAACAAAAATTATCATAACGACATTAGATGCTTTGTTGAGACACAGTTAACAAAATTCTAGATGTTTTTCTTTAGTGTCCCATGTCCTTTGTCCCTGGATTAGAACCACCTCTTTTCTGGGCAATACTTCTCTATAACTTCAGAACTACCTAAGGTTAATACAGAGTACAATTAGTCCACAAACAGGCATAAGGGGATATTTCCCTACTGGTGTGTATTTAATACAGATGTTCAGCCAGCCAGTTGCCCAAGCCTTCTACAGACAGATACCTGAAGGCATCAGTTAAAGCTTTTAATTTAACATTAGGAATTGGGCAATACCTATCCCAACTCATCCACAAAATATCCTTGGCAAAAAAATGGCATCTCAGATGTAAATCAATTATTAATGAACATAGTTCTAAATTAACATGTTTCAATTGCAAGAGAACAGTGACAGAGTTTAGTACATTCTGCAGCACTTGAGTTACTGGTCCCATTCCCTGAAATATAGGGGAAATCACAACCCAAGTTATTTCCCAGACTTGAATGCAACAAAGAAATGACTGTGTTTAATGAAGGAAGAAAGAAAAGAAAGGCTAAATCTCCATGGCTATGTCTACACTGGCAAGTTAGTTTGAATTAAGAAAGCTTAATTCAAACTAACTAAAGCCATGGCTACACTAAGCTTTCATTAGTTCGACTTAAGGGCTTCCTTAATTGGAACTAATAAATTTGAATAGGCTATTCGAACTAAGGGTTAATTCAAACTAGTTAGTTCGAATTAAACAATGTGGCCAAGTTAGTTCGAACTAATTGCTTAGTTCGAACTAACCGGCCCATTGAACTCAATGCAATTCGCTAATTCGAACTAAGCAAGTGCCATTCATGGCACTTGCTTAGTTCAAACTAAATTTTGCTAGTTCGATTAAGTTAATTCAAACTAACTAAAATTAGTTCGAATTAGTTAGTTTGAATTAACTAATTAGAACTAACTTTAGTAAGTGTAGACATAGCCCATGATATTAGAATAGTCTTACAGTGGTAAGTCTCAGCAGAACTTGCCTTCAATTTGGACTGATCTGGTCACCTCACCAACATCTTTCCTTCTCTGCAGAAACTACCATACGTCTCGGAATATTTGCAACAATCTCATCATTGAGATTCATTCTCCTAATGCCCGAGGGCAGAAGCTTAGGCTGTAATTTTGTCCTGGTTTGCAGTGCTTCACAACACCTCTGTCTAATTTAGCACAGCCAGGTATTTTTATCATGCCTATCACTATATTTACCTGAGAATCTCTCCCACATGAGCAAAGCATCTTTCTTCCTCCAGGGTATAGTTTACAGAGATTCTCCCAGAATTCTACAGGAGAACAATTCTAGGAATGGTTTCCCTGTTGTAGAGTGAGGTTTTTTATTTCATGTCATCCTAGCTGATCTAGTACAGATCTCATTCTTCCTTCTGAATGATATCCTGGAAAACATTAACATCAAGGGATATTTCCTTTTGGGATGCCCAGGTTTTTCCACCTAATGCATTATATAAGACAGAGTTATCCAGTGGTATTAGATAGTTTGTTTTTTCCTAAGGCAGGCAGAAGACTGAGGATTTTATTTATGGAATTTCTGAAATAGTAAAAGTTGGATTAGAGCTTCCTTTTTTACTTGGATTGTTTTCAGTGTGACTCAAACTAGCTAGTTTTAGCAATCCCAGCCACATTAAAATATCTTTAGTGTTTGAAAGAAAGAGGCAGTTCTAACCATTGCAAAATGAGCTCTGCCAGAAAAGACAGTTCTAAAAGCAGGGCCGGAATGGCAGACACCAAGTTGGACAGGGAAATGCATAAGCAGGAATCTATCCAGCTTTGTTTTCACATGGCTTACTTAAATCCTGCCTTGCATGGAACCCTTTAAGATTAAAAGTCAGATTTGTTATGTAAGTAAATGTGCAGCTGCTGACACAGGCAATAGTATTGTCTTGCCATGTGGGAACAGCTGGCCTCCCAATTCCTAAGCCAATGAAGGCCTAGCATCTCATGGTATCTGGGAAAAGGAGTAAGTGACCATTTGTGCTCACTTTTTGTTCTTTTCACAAAGTCAAGTTTAGAGAGATGCATCTTGATAGTTGTGAAATAAACTGCAAGTTCCTTTCATCCACTGACTAGTTGTAGATGTGACAGCTGCCATCAAGAAGAAAAAAAATTAAAAAAGATTATGGGGAAGCAGCAGCAAAAGAGAAGGGCAGAGGCAACGGACAGTGCCCCCATCCTACTATCTGAGGTGAAACACTGATGTCATCAAAGACTCAAAGCTGCCAACTCAGGATGTCATTACACTATGCCACGTGCTTATTAGAACAGGTGTTGTGGAGCATAGGTAAGTAAGAGAAAGGTGTAAGTCATTTTTAGAAACCACACATGCTGTGTCTCTGAATCCATTCATAGTCTTTCACTAGCTCTCTGTTTTGTATTCTGTACATCTGTTTGGTTTTTTTCCCTAGTGCTTCCTATCATATCAGATACAGAATTGCCTACATGGAGGTACCCATAAATTATAGTGTAAGCTAGGCGTTTCTAGTGTTTGGAAATCTCATAACAAAAAGGCAGAAAGTTGTTTAATTCACTGTGTATTGTGCAATGTTACTCAGGTGCCAGCAACATCCTTCTGACCAGCACAGAGGCACAAGGGACCAACCCAACATCCATTTTTAATGGGATCAGCTGTGACAGCAGATACACAGAGAAGACCTTAAGGCCTTAAAGTCATCCTGTTGGAACAGTTTTAGAGGCCCAGAAGAAATGGTTTAATTAATCTTCTTTTTTCAGGATTGCTTCCCCCACCCAATATAAATTATGTACACTGAAAACCTGCCAATTATAGCAAATTAAGGGACTTGGCAAATACATCCCTTAGAGGCAGATGGTAAATAATATTCAGATTCTGACTTGAAATAGGCTAGCGATTAGCTGGTGCAGGATTGAAAAGCAGTCCAAATAGATGAAGTAAAAAGGTTTACAATGAATACAAGCACTGTAGGTTGCTTTTGGGGGGAACAATGATAGCACTGAAAATATTGATAATTCATCATTAATATGCTGTACTCCCTGTTGTTTATTTTGCTTTCAAGTGAATGAAATCAGCAGCTATCTTATCCTTTCTGAAGCAATTCCAGTTAACATGACAGCATTGTATCCTAAGGGCTGGGTTAACTGATGCCCCATAAAACAAAGACAAGTGTGGGCCATGGATAAACATTCAGAGGAAAAGGGAGTCTAATCTCTTGGGAGGTGGGGATCAGAAATTGCAGGGCTTTGCATACAACTAGCCTTTCACTTCCAGGGAAGTCTGTTTCCCACGTAGGTTGCAGGTGAAGCGAGAATGGTGGTCTCAATCTGTTCCCCTATTGATCATTTCTCCATTGCACAAGAACAATCTGACGAAGAATTTAGAAAAACTTGCAGTCTCTGCTACAGTCTACAACAGAGATGGAGCCATCAGAAGCGGCAGGGCTGCACTCAGATTGAAAGCGTTCTTTGCCCTTGCCTGTGCTCTGTCAGGGAACAATGACTGTTACTAACCTGACATTCTCAGTATTACTAACATACACCAGATTTAATTTGATTTATAAATCTGAAAGCACAGAGAGACCTTTTTTAAGAATCCAGCCATAGATAACAAGGATGACACAATCAAGTATGTGTTAGTCATTTAATTCATACCGAGCTTGGGATACTAAATTTAGAAAGTGACTCAATCATCATACACAATTACAGCTATTTTCAGGCCATAAGTGAGGCAGCACACCAGCACTGATGCAAAAACATACCACAATTAGGTCCTGCAAATGTTCTTGCGACAAGGCATAGTTTCTTAAGAGCATTCAATCTAATTATGAACTCTAACTCTCCCTCGGGGCACACCTTACCATATGATTTCATTTTGCACATACAGTAACCTCCCAGTGATGTCGTCTGAGTCCTGGTTGCCTTGATATACACCGCAGCACCCAGCAAGAAGGTTAATTGTTTTGATGGATATTAAAGGATCAGTTTTGTTTTAGATGTTAGTGGCAAAGAGAGCATTCCTTTTCCCCTCCCCTCCCCCCCCCCCCCCCCCCAACCCCTTCAGGTGTATATTTGTACCCAGAAAGCACTAACATGGGCTTACTTTAAATGCTATAGAGAAACTGGAGATGGAAAATAGCTGCCATCAGTAAATGAAACCAGTTCTAGAAATCATATTTATTCAAGGCAATTGAGCATATTGCTTAGTGGTTTTTCTCACAGACAAGAGCACAGAGTTCAGAAGAAAAATGTAAACAATTAAACCACCCAAAATTCTGCATTCTGCTTGGTTAATAATCAGACAAAATCCAGAATAATTCAGAGTAGAGACTGAGGGGGAAATCCTGGCCCCAATGGCAAAACTCTCATTGAATGGTGTCAGTTTCACCCTGAATCTCCATAGAATTGCCTATTCTCTGGAATTCCCTGCAATACCCGCTCAAAGCAGAGTAAGTTAATGGACAGGGGCCATATCATCAACACAGGGACTCCAGGTTAGACCAACTAAAGAGCTGACCTATAGGTTTATAACCCTAACTTTCAATGTCTCTCCTTCTGGGTTATAAATCAAACACGTAATATTAGTTGAACATAAAATTCCTCTCTTGGAGAAAAAAGTGTGCATGGTCAAATGCATTCAAAGGCTTCTTCAGGTTGACAGATAGT
Organism: Pelusios castaneus; assembly: GCA_007922175.1. Taxonomy (NCBI): domain Eukaryota; kingdom Metazoa; phylum Chordata; order Testudines; family Pelomedusidae; genus Pelusios; species Pelusios castaneus. The sequence goes on along the minus strand of ML685888.1, from coordinate 235,160 downwards.
CAAATTAACAAACAAACAAAAAGTAATTTGTCAGGCTGTGAAAAAAATGTATTTTGATGTATTTACAAAATGTCAATGAGCCTTGTATTTTTTTTTTTTTTTGGCTCTCTTCTATACAAAAAGTAGTTTTATTTTGGCTTTAAAAAAAAGCACACCATTTTCTTAATCATAGTAAATGCACCCACTCCAATTCTCTTCAGTCCACCATGAAGATTTTGCTGATACAAAGTAATTCAGAGAAAATTTAGCGTACACTGTCTCAAAATGTGTATAGAGTACACTGTCTCAAAACGTGTATAGGTTTTGCAAACATTAGCATGAATTTCACAGTAGCTTTGGGAATTGCCATCAGATTAATGAAGAACCTGGGAATTACTGCAGATTTTATATTACCTAAATGTATATATTTATTTTGCATGATTCAGGTTTCTCAGTGTAACTTTTACAACTGTTCTACCACTAACCTAACAGTATACCAGTAAACCCAGTAAGATTTAGCATGATTTCATTTATGTATTACAATGTATAACAAAAAGAAAAAAAAACCCACCTGCAAATATAGATGCTTATATATACATAGAACTTTATCTTGGCTCAACATTAATACTTAAATTTTCCCAGGCTACCACAACCAAGATTCTCCGTCAAACAACTCAGACTCTATTTTAACCTATTTCGTCAAGGAAAAGCAAAGGAAAAAGGAAAACCTTAAGGTATGGCCTTAGAGCCATTTCATCCAGGTTCTGTCAGACCAAAAGTATGGGAATATGTTCTAGAACTGCAGTCCTTTCAGTTACAGCAACGTGACAGATTCCAGAGAGTGGATTATGCTCACAAAAGCTCATGCAAGAAACAAACTTCTTAGTCTTTAAAAGTGCCCCGGGACTCCTTATTTGTTGAGCAACTTGACTACAGCTCATTTAAATTTGTTAGTTCAAGTGCCACAGCTAATCATCACTACCATGAAACCATATCAGGCACGAAACAATCTCTAAATGTTTGACAAAATGAATAAGGAACAAGGCCATTAGGCTGTGATATAGATTTACAATAGCATCCATTAGTTTACTGTGGCTCTACAGCAGGGGTGGGCAAAATACCACCCGCTGGCCAGATCCAGCCTGCCAGAGGTCACCATCTGGCCCTCTGCCCCTGGCTCATTCCCTCCCGCCCCCACTGGCCCTGCTGGGACGGTGCTGCCCCCTTCCGTCTCCCCCAGCCGGCGCGGCACAGCACTGCACTGCTCCGGGGCTGAGGCTGCCCCTTCTGCTCCCCTCCCTCCTCCCCCCCCCCCCCCCCCAGCCAGTGCTGTACTGCTCGGGAACCAGAGCTATGGCTGTGCCACTCCAGGGCTGAACTGCCTTCTTCTGTCCCCCTGGCCAGTGTGGCACACCCACCATTTTGCCCCCCCCAGCCAGTTCTGTGCAGCCCCCCCACCAGCTCTTCTCCCCTCCCCTCCACCCCAGCCAGTTTCCCCCATCCCCTGGCCCAGGCTCTCTGCTGCCCCCACTGGCCCACCTGGGAATTTTATTGCCCGCCCCTGCTCTACAGTATGCCATAGTGCAGTGGTTCCCAACCTTTTCTCTGCCATGGCACACCTTGATGCCTTCAAATTTTTTCGAGGCACACCCTCACTAAAAAACTCATGAATATTCAAATTAACTCAAATTACTTGATGAATATTCATGAACCATGGCACACTGGTTGGGAAATGCTGCTATGTGGGGTGGTAGGGATAGCAGGGCAGGGGGGAGGGGACAAGAGAGGGAAGGTCAGGAGTCATGTGGAGTGGCAGGAGAGAGTGTGGGGAGAAGAGCAGGGCAGGGGTGGCAAAAGGGCATGGGTAGCCGGACAAGAGTGGAAAGAAAGGAGAGGGGACGGGAAAACAGGGTGGCAGGGGGAACCTGGGGAGTGGGAGGACAGGGCGGCAGAGGAGCATGGCGCAGCACCTCCTATGCCCCAGCAACTCCCTGCCACCCATGGCAGCTCCCTCCCCCCACAGTGGGTCCCTGCTGAGTCTATCCCCCTGCCCCTGCCAGGCCCCACCTCAGCCTTCCTCTCCCCCACTCATGGGTGGATTTTTTAAGCTGCTCCTGGGGGAGGCAGCTACAAAAATCCACCCTGCCCCACCTGATCCTGCTCCAGCTACTGGGCCCAGGGCTGGATCCCACCGCCCGCGTCCCAGGGTCCCTGGTTGGGGCTGGATCCCACCACTGCTGGTGTCCCAGGGGAGCAGGGCAGGCTGGATCAGGACCGCCAACACCTCAGGGGACCCCCGGCTGGGGGATGGAATGGGGCCGTGGCCAAGGCTGGTGGCTCTGGGGATCCTCTGCTGGGGGCCGGAATGGGGCCACTGGCAGTGGTGGTGGCTCTGGGAACCCCCGGCTGGGGGCCAGAATGGGGCCACCAGCAGCGGTGGCTCCAGGGACCACCCAACTGGAGGCCAGAATGGGGCTGGCGGCAGCTCTCCACCCCCCCACCCCTCCACCATCCCATGGCCGCAGCAGCCCCCCAACACCAATACCCCCCCAAACCTATTCACTCCCCCTTCCCCAGCCTACACTTATCTGGAGCCAGTAGGACCAAACTCTGCTGCAGGCTTTTTTTCCCACCCTACACAGCCCACGTGGCTGGGCATAGCAGGCTGGGAGATTTAAATGAGCACAGCTCCCAAGATTCTCGCAGCACACTTTGGGTGTTGCCCTGGCACACTGGTTGGGAACCACTGCCATAGTGTGTTATAAATAGTCTTATGGAAAGTAAGGTGCCCACTACAGACTGCTACTTAATGACAAGACTGACATTTCCAAATAATCTTATACCTTTGAGGTTATTAAAAGAAAAGACTCAGCTGAGCACAAATAAAGACAATGATGTATCAAGAACAATTTCACAATATTTCTCCGTAGATGGGTACTCTCTTGCACCTTTGAAACAACATTAGATCAAGCGATTCCTCAGCTGCAATGTTTTGAGCTGCCCTCCCACTAACATACCAGAGAGACTATTTATTCACCTTACAGAACACATGGAAGAACTCCTGCTCCTTCATAGGCACCTGCTGCAGCAGTGTCATCTGCCACATCCAGTCTTACGAACTTAGTTTTATTCCAAAGGGGTAGCCATGATAGTCTATTGTAGAAAGACAACAGAGTCCTGTGGCACTTTTAAAGACAGTATTGAGGAAGCATCTGCCTTCTGAGACCTCTCAAAACGTGTGCATAACTCACTGGTGAGTGGGAGGTACACGTCTACCTCAATGCCAACTGGCATAGGACAGAAGCTGCTATTGCCTGAGCTAAAGAGCCAAGGTACTGAGCCTGGGAGCTCTAGCGAGTCATATCCACAGTGGTAGAGATGGAGATCAACTCCAATTCCAGCAGCACATTCTCTCTGACAACAGTTCCACCACAAAAGTCCCATCATCCTCCTTCCAGATACCATCTGCCATTCCCTTATCTGAGCTGTATATACACTGTCAACAGGGGAAGAGGAAATCACATTTCCATGTAATTCTTAGACAGCTCCCTCCCTTTTTTTGAAGATTTCCTCTCAAGGTATGAAGGCTTAATGCCCTAGACCCTAGCCCTGCAGTCTTCAATTTAGAGACTGTTCCCAGATGTACAATATCAGGCCTTTGAAGAGCCCAACTGGAAATGAGTACTTTTGCCATTCTATATACCTTGGGCATCATAGCATGCTGGCTCAGGTCATTACTTCCTCTCTTCCCAGGAAGCCTAAGGATGTCTCTACTTGGATGATGGCCTATCAAGCCACTTCAGCACCAATGCAAATGAATAAAGAGAAGACACTTGAGACATACCATACTACTAAACTCATACGAACAATTTCATGGCCTAGTGGCTTGACTGGACTGGCTTTCCCTTTGCAAGGGATTCTCGACAAAGGAAACACTGGAAACCAGAGCCTAATAAAAATTAAATCTTAGGAGTGATGTTTAAAGTCCCACATGGAAAAAGTGCCTTCCTTAACTGGGTGAAGATGAGGAACATCGTAGATGTGATACTGGGAGCCACCAGGTAGCGATATTGCAGCTACTTCTGCAAATTGTGTGTGTCTGCATAAGAATTAGATCTTGAAGAAACACTCTTATCTGAAATAGGTTTCTTTTCTCTTTAAACAAAACGTTATATGGTGCCAAAAACATGACATAGTAGGTTTTTAAGTGCTTCTGACATAACCAGCTTCAGCTGCACCTAGTTAAGCTAGGAGCATTAGAAAGTGAGTGGGCTCATTTCAAGAGGGAACAGACCTGCTGATTAGAAGACAACACAGGGAACTCCGGAATCATAAGAGCATCTCTTTATATATTGTTTTATTTGGGGTGTTTATACAGCATTGGCTGTTTGGATTAGAGCTGCACAAATACTGCAAAGCAATCTTCACAAACATTCATTTGAATTCTGAACAGCTGTTTCTTTTAACTATGGTCATCCCCCTTTCTTCGATATTTTTGTGAAAATATTTTTGTATACGTGAATGTTGGGGAGTGGCTATCCTTGATGTGAATGTATTAGCCTATGAACAAGGGTACTTTCTGTTCCTTATTTTCTGTTCTAAAAAGTTTCATTTATCCCAGAAGGGGCATGAAAAATATCACATGACTTAAGTGACAGTCATACACCACAAAGAGATGAAGTAAACAAGCTAAAAAATTTTCACACAAATTGTGGGTGTTGCAGGATTTTTAATAATTAGATCATTTTTAGAAATGAAAGTCTGGTCATGGATAATTCACAAACAGAAGCAAGGGCTAAATCTGACAGACAAGCTATTCATAATGAATACTTTAGCCAGCCCTCATTAGTATTTAAAGATTCTTAAGCTACTTGAAGGTGGTGTGTCCAAAGTCTTGACTAGTTTTATTATTACTTGTATTAAGATAGTTCAGGGAGTAGGGCCTCATTGTGCTAGGTGCTGTACACACGTAGTAAAAAGATGGTCCCTGCCCCAAAGAAATGACAGTCTAACTATACGATAATAGGTGGATGCAACGAACTGATGGTTGGAGCACAAGAGCATGACTATCATAAACACAAGAAGCATCAGTCACAGCACACCAGCTGCCTGCACAACGGTATTGTGCTAATATGACTTCTCCAGGGGAAGAAACTCTCTAAATGAAGCAAAAATCCTCAAGAAGGCTTCTCAGCTCTACTTGGGACTCTTGCCAAGTTCCTGTTCAGCTGTGAGAACCTGGGCCTTGACACAGCATTATATAAACTATTGATGAGCTCTCTGAATAGGTACAAAGCTCAGCCAAACCTGCTAATTCTTCTGAGCTGTAAGAATCAGAAGAAAATAACAAGCCATCCACACCAAAAGAAAAACCAAGAAATGTGAAAGATGAGACTATGGTTCCTTTGAAAAGATAACAATGCAAGCTATTTCACAGCAGTGCAGAATACTCTTTAGCAAAGCACAGGAGCATGAAAAAAAGAACAATAGCATTTTTCTTTGCACCTGGAAACATATGTGCAGTATTACCATTTGACCATTAAATGTGTGTTCTTCTGAGGCTACGTAAGAGTCTTCCTGATTGGAATGTGAATAGTTCATCGAAGTTCAATGTGACTTGAGGCTGTATCTCTTTCAGGGAGAATAGAAAGTTGCATCCAGTTCTGATGCTTATGGATATTTTAAAATGTGGAATCTTTACTATTAATTTTTCACCCCCTCACACACCTTTCTTTACCAATGTCTATGTTATGTTTCACACTATTCAAAGAGTAGTAATTTTGTTTATTGTTGATGCAGTATAATGTAAAGATGAGTGAAATGAATGAAAAACTGACCCTAACCTTCACTGAATTCAAACCTAAGCTTCTTAGGCTATGTCTACACTTGCAAGTTAGTTCGAATTAAGGAAGCTTAATTAGAACTAACTTAAGCCTTGGCCACACTAGGCTTTCACTCATTCGAATTAAGGGCTTCCTTAATTCAAACTAATAAATTCGATTGCTAGTTTGAACTAACCCTTAATTCGAATTAGTTAGTTCGAATTAAATCAATGTGGCCATATTATTTCGAACTAACTACTTAGTTCGAACTAATCGGCAGATTGACCTTCATGCAACTGACTAATTCGAACTAAGCAAGTGCCCTGCATGGACATGGCTAGTTCAAACTAGCATTCTAGTGGGCCCATGCTAGTTCGAATTAAGTTAATTCAAACTAACTAAAATTAGTTCGAATTAGTTAGTTCGAATTAACTAATTCGAACTAGCTTTTGAAAGTGTAGACATAGCCTTTAGAGTGTTAAAAAAGTTAACTTTATTCTCCTCTCTCCCATCTCCCCCTGTATTTTTTGGTCTTTATGCATATATACATTTTACATTTCTAGTTTGATGGAGAGTTTGGAAGAGACGTACCACAATATCACAAGACAAGCTATTTTTGTAATAGTCCCAATCAGGCTGGAAATGATAACCTTTAAGTGCTTATCTGAACATACTATAAACTCCAAATCTTTTGATGTTCACCTTTCACTTGTTCTATACACTAGACTAATATAATTATGTCAGATGTCAATAAAGCAGCATTAAAACTAAAGTTGTTAGGGAATTGTCCCACAGAAAAATGTTGGTCCATTAAAAAATAAGCTGTTAGTGGAAATGGATCAATTCTGATCTTCTGAATTTCTCAATTCAAAAAAATTTTGACAAATTTCAACCATGTCAAAATGGGACATTTTCAAAATGGCAACTTTTTGTGCCTAGGTTCAAAACATCTTTGTTTCTAAATTGATGTTAATTATAGTAAAAAGGTTAAAATAAAAAATGGCCAAACACTAAACAATATATGTTTTGATTACTAAACAAAATATTTGCATTTACTCAAACCAAAATATTTTTCAGTTGTCACTTCATGAAGATTATCAAGATTTTTGTCTTGATTTGGGATGGAAACATCTTTGAAATTCTCAAATATTTACCCAGAACAGAAAAGTAATTTCCCATCTTACTCTAATTGAAGCATCATGGTACTTCTGGTGAGAGGCATTTGATATGATTACTGAGTGGTGCCTAGTTCCAAAGGGGTAGCCATGTTAGTCTAGTTCAGCAAAACAAACAAGGAGCCTGTGGCCCAATAACAAATTTATTTATCACACGAGCTTTCGTGGGAGAAAATCCCACTTCGTCAGACACTTTGAAAAAGATGGGGAATTTAGAGATCTCATCTTCAAAGTGTCTGACGAAGTGGGATTTTCTCCAATGAAAGCTCATGAGATAAATAAATGTATTAATCTTTAAAAGTGCTACAGGACTCCTTGTTTGTTTTGAGTAGTGTCTGAAATACTTAAAACAGCAAACAGATGTCTTATATTAAATTTAACAGGCAGGAAGAGAATCAGTTCTCACTTAACACTAAATGGGTAAACCACGGCACAGAAAAGTTACAAAATGGTCACGGTCACAAAGAGAACCTAGAATGAAACCCAGCACTGAATCCCAGTTCCCTGCTCTAATCATTAGATCACAATGCATAAAATATGCCACTTATTCATATGCTCTCATATGACAGATTCAATTAATAACAGTATTTTCAACACAGGCTATGTACACACAAACTTTCCCGCAATAAGCTATTATGGGTCAAGGACAGCGCTATAAATATAAGCGTTTTTGTGTGTGCACACGTGCTTCTTCTATCGCAAAGGAGCATTCAGCCGTGTGAACGTTCCTTTGCGATAGAAGAGCAGTGCATGGTGGGCACCTGTCCCACCATGCACTGCCCACAGCCAGCCCCCTAGTCCAGCTGCAGGGCTTC